>DF367988.1:12946-25421 GCA_000787875.1 Solanum virginianum
GATCGATGCTTATTAACTTCCGAGCTAAGAGTTAGCTCAGATTTGTGCTTGGGACATGTAGAAAGGGCGATTACAAAGGAGAAATGGAGGAGTAATGGGAAAAATGCAACGCCTTCATATTGGGTTAGATTATGAACCCTGTCTCGAAGGATCTCCTCAGTAGCATTATGTATGCGATGAACGCGGCAATGATATGGGCTGACTTAAAGGAAAGGTTTAATAAAGTTGATGGATCTAGAGGCTATCAGTTGCATCGAGAGATTTGCATAATTAGCCAAGGTAATATGTCAATTTCGACTTATTTTTCAAAATTGAGGTTGCTATGGGATGAATTTGATGCATTGGTGCCTCCACCCTCATGCAATTGTGATAACTCTAAGACCTATGTAGATCATCTTGCATGCTTGAGGTTGTTTGCATTCCTAATGGGTTTAAATGAGGTCTATGCTAATGCTCGCAGTCAGATATTGATGATGACTCCTTTGCCTAGTGTTGGCAAAGCCTATGCCATGATTATGGCAGATGAAGGATAGAGGCTAACTGCTAGTTTGCACATAGGAAATATTGTATCAGAACAGATTGCTCTGTATGCAAGGAAAGGCCACTTTCCTAGAAGATTTCAGCCTAGAAAGAAGAATTGGGATCAGACTTGTGAGTATTGCAAGCTTCAAGGTCATGTGAAGGAGGAATGTTACAGGCTGAACGGATATCTTCCTGACTGGAAGTTCAAAAAAAGGCCAGGAGTATCAGGAGCACCAGCAAGCTCAGTACAAAATAATAGACATCAAGATGCAGTGAATCAAGTGACTGCTGCCAAGAATGAGATGGACTTAGTTGATGCCTTTGCTCCTATAGCCACTGGGATGAAGGGGAAGACCACTGAGTCTAGTTCCCTTATGTCCACACAGCCAACATTCACTCCAACTCAATATAATAGGATTCTGCATATGCTGGAAAGGGAAGAAACAAGCACAAGTTCAAGCAAGGCATCAGAGAACATGGCTAATATGGCAGGTATGACCATTACATCCACTGCTTTGTCTATGAATAATGATAACATACAGGCTGACATTATAAAGCAAAAGGAAAATTGGATAGTTGACTCAGGTGCTACATGCCATATGACATATAAACTAGACAAACTCTGTCATACATCCAAGTATGTAAATAGAATGGTACATTTGCCTAATGGTAAGAGTGTACAAGTGTCATACAATGGCTGCTATGACACAGTTGGTGGAAGAATCCTAGATAATGTACTGGTAGTACCTGCATTTAAGCACAACCTGCTCTCAGTGTCTAAATTGACAAGGCAATTAAATTGCTCAGTTAATTTTTTCTCTGAGTTTTTTGTGCTTTAGGACCTCTTCAGTGGAGAGGTGAAGGGGATTGGTAAGGAGTCTGGTGGCCTGTATCACCTACCTGCAGCATTACAGTGTGAAGAAGCCAAAGGGAGTTCAATGGTACTGATGACACAAAGTTCCAGTACAGAGCAGCTGCTGTGGCACAATAGGCTAGGCCATCCCTCTGTGAAAGTATTACAACACTTGTTCATAGATAGACATCTTAGTGATAATGATGATTGTAATAAATGTTCCATTTGCCCTCTTGCAAAACAAACTAGACTGCCTTTTCCTTTGAGTGTGTCTAGAGCATTGGGCATTTTTGACTTGATTTATTTGGATGTGTGGGGACCTTATAAGACTGATACTCACAATGGTTTTAGATTTTTTCTAATAATAGTTAATGATCACTCAAGAATGTGCTGGTTATATTTGTTGAGACTGAAAAGTGATGTATTTTCAATGTTAAAGTCTTTTTTGACATTAGTAAAAATTCAATTTAACAAGCATGTTAAAAGAGTAAGAACTGATAATGGAACTGGATTTTTTAGTACTGAATGTTATGATTTTTTGAAGGCCCTTAGTGTTGTTCATGAGAGTAGTTGTCCATATACTCCACAACAAAATGGAGTAGTTGAAAGAAAACACAGGCATATACTTGAAATGGCTAGAGCAATTAGATTTCAGGGCAACCTTCCTATCAGATTTTGGGGAGAGTGTGTGCTGTCTGCTGTGTATCTGATTAATAGGATTCCCACTCCAGTTTTAAAAGGGAAGTCTCCTTATGAGCAATTTCATGGACACAAGGCAGGCCTTGATCATTTGAGAGTTATAGGCTGCTTATGCTATGCAACCAAAGTTATCAAACAAGATAAATTTTCTCGTAGAGCTGAAGCTTGCACACTGATGGGGTACTCATCAACTCAGAAAGGATATTTGCTATATAGCTTATCCCAGAAGAAATTTGTTGTTAGTAGAGATGTCACCTTCAAGGAAGATATTTTTTCATTCAAGCAAATACTCAACAAACAACAGCCTCTATTTCCTACAGAATCAGTTCCTACTTCAGATGACTTTCCTACATGTAGTGAGGATAGGGAACTGCCTATACCAATCCCAGCAGTTGATGCTTACTTGGAGAATGATCACATGGATGTGCCTAACCTTATGCCAGGAGATGTTTCTGATGAAAGACAGATTGTTCATCCTATTCAAGCTGCTGATAGTAACAATATTCAACCTGATCACACTGACACTGATAATGCTGCTCAACCTGATCTGGTGCTCATGAGAAGTGAAGGTGCTACACTCAGAAAATCTACTAGAACCCCTCATCCTCCCATCTGAATGAGAGATTATGTAACTCCAACAACTAAATCCTATTGCCATTCTCAAAGTAACTATGTATGCTATGATAATGTGTCCTCTAAGTATAAAGCATATCTGTCAGAATTCTCCACAGATGTTGAACCAAAAACCTTTAAGGAGTCAGTCAAGGACCAGAGATGGATGCTTGCTATGCAGCAAGAAGTGCAGGCACTAGAGGAGAATGGGGCTTGGGAAATAGTTGAATTGCCTGAAGGAAAGAATGTTGTAGGCTACAAGTGGGTGTTCAAGATCAAGTACAAGGCTGATGGTAAAGTTGATAGATACAAAGCCAGGCTAGTGGCCAAAGGGTATAGTCAAACTGAAGGAATTGATTATCAGGAGACTTTTTCTCCAGTGGTGAAGATGACAACAGTGAGGTCTATCATTGCATTGGCTGCTACACAGAATTGGAGCATATTTCAAATGGCTGTTTGGAAGAGGTTTATATGGAATTGCCTAAGGGATTCTTCAGTGCTGAGAAGGATAAGAATCTGGTGTGCAAGCTAGTTAAATCATTATATGGACTCAAGCAAGCCTCAAGGCAATGGAATGCCATATTGACTGAAGCACTCTTGAGTTCAGGGTATATTTAGAGTCATCTAGACTACTCTTTGTTCACCAAAAGGAGGGGTAGTGGCATGGTGATAGTGTTAGTCTATGTTGATGATCTCTTAATTACAGGCAATGATGCAAAACTAATAGAAGAGACCAAACACACCCTGCAAAGCTACTTTAAGATCAAGGATTTAGGTGAACTCAAATATTTCTTGGGCATTGAATTCATGAGATCCAATGTAGGTATTGTGATGAATCAGAGGAAATATGCACTTAAATTGATAGCTGAGGCTGGTTTAGGGAATGCTAAACCTTATGACACCTCTGGATTGCACTCAGAAGCTGACCAGTGTTGAGTATGATCCAGACATCCTATATGAAGATATTCCAAGATATCAAAGATTAGTGGGTAAGCTGCTCTACCTCACCATCACCAGACCAGATATTACCTTTGCAGTTCAGATGCTGAGCCAATTCATGCAGAAGCCTAAACTATCACATTGGAAAGCTGCACTAAGAGTGGTCAGATATATCTAGCTGGAACCTGGAAAGGGATTGCTTACGAGCTCCAATCAGCAGCCTCAACTGAGTGGGTATTGTGATGCAAATTGGGTAGCATGCCCAAGCACAAGGAGATCTGTTACTGGTTTCATTCTAAAGTTCGGTAGTTCACCCATTTCCTGGAGATCCAAGAAACAACACACAGTTTCAAAGAGCTCCACAGAGGTAGAATATCAAAGTTTGGCTGCATTGACAGCTGAGATTGTATGGGTCACAAACTTATTCAAGGAGTTGGGCGTGGTGCTGGTGAAGCCAGTGCTTGTGTTCTGTGATAATAAGTCAGCACTACAGATTGCTGCTAACCCTGTTTTCCATGAACGCACCAAACATATAGAGATCGACTGTCACTTTGTTAGAGAGAAGATCCAACAAGGGCTTGTCAAGACTGTGTATATTCATACTAAAGATCAACAGGCTAATTTACTTACTAAGGCATTTGGAAGGACACAACATGATCTCTTGGTAGGCAAGCTTAGACTATTGAACCTCTTCAATAGTCCTAGCTTGAGGGGGAGTATTGAAAGATCATTAAGTAGGTAGTTGTGTTGACTAGTTAGTTAGAACAATTATTTGTTAGTTAGTTAACATTCATTAATATCTAGATTAGTTGGTTAATGTTAGTTAGGAGATATTTAGGCTTTGATTGTATAGTGTGGAACCATACATTATTAATGTGGACCATCACAAATATACATATATTCATTGTACAGATCCAAAAGGGGATAATATACAGTTTCACATTTCCTTTCCCAAAGGTCTTCTTCTTCTTCTTCTCAATTGACTTCTACTTCTTCACTTTTTCACCCTCAACTGCTTCCATGTCCAATTATTAACATGTTCAATGGCTATTGCCCCAAAAAGGGATACGGTCTTGTGTTATTATGTTGGATAAGACGACTAAGTTCCTCCTATCAAAGTGTTATGAAAGTTATGTTTCGGTCATTCTTCTTGTTAATTATGTTATATTTTTTGTTATCGCCACTCAAGCATTCGTCACTTTTTGACTTGAAGTAATGTTTAATTAAATTTATGGTGTAAAATAAATTTTTTAAATTTGTGAGAATGAGAATCATCTCACTGAGAATAAAAGGGGATTTTTAAAGTTAAATTATTCCCCATTTGAGTAAGATGACATTTTTTTGGGAACGAACTAGCTAAAAACAAATGAATGTCACATAAAATAGAATAGGGGGAATAGACTTTTTGTTGTTATTGATACTACTAATGTTGTAGCGATTACTCGAACATCCTACGGATTATTTCAGATTTATTGTTGTTGTTGTTGTTAATAGAGGTAATGGTGAAGCAGTTACTCAAAGTTCCTATAAGATTACACTGTACTGATTGATATAAGTAATGATGCAGCAGTGACTCAAGCACCCTATATCAAGAATATTATACATTAATATAAATCAATTATTATTATAAACAATTAAATATTAAATTTTAAACATCCTTAGTAAATAATTTTATGTGATATGCTATCCAGTTATTTTTATTTTCGTTAATAATAAACTTATTAACAAATATATACTTAATTTTAGGGTTTTCCTCAAATGCCTGATTTCACATTAAATTATCATTATAATCGATTTAAAAAAAACAATTGATCTCAAGCTACTAAACTAAATAATCAATTAAATTACAACTCATTTTTCTAAAATATTTGGTTCTCGTTTTGGTCGAACAACCAACATATTTTTATGTACAAAAAACACAACCACCATGATTACAACTCAGATACTGAAGAAAAAACAAAGAAAGCAGTATTAAAATATTACTAGGCTGTTTATCCTATCTACACTCTCTATTCACCCATTCTTATCAACTTATTTTCTATCTATTGTGTATCAATACGTGTGTGTTTTATACTCCCCCATTTAAAAAAGAATAATCTGTAACGACTCATTTTTTTTGTCAATATTTAGTTTTAGTTTTTCACATGGCATGTTTAAAGTTACATGATTAAAAAATATTTTGATATATTTAAAATAACTTTAATTTAGAATCACAAAATTAAAAAGTCTTCATTATTTTCTTAAACTCCATGTCAAATAAAATGAGGTCATGCCTTTTAAAACTAAAGGAGTAGTATCTAATAAATCTGTTATATTGTATTTACATTTCATCTGTATTTGCTTGTAGACAATCATTGGTCATAGGGCTCGTTGATTCCAACATGCTTTATTTTTTCGCTCTCCATATGTGTTGGTGTATATGCATTTTACTATTAAAATAAAATATTAAGTGCATAGGTTAATGGCTATAAATTGTGGTAGAAGATGAGTATTAGCTCTTGTAACTTGTACGACCATTAGTTCTCGTAACTTTCATGGTCATTAGTTTCTTGTAACTCTTATTGAACTCATTTAAAAACTTAGTCGATAGAAACTTTTTATACTTGATGCAAAAGATACTTTTTATTACCCTAAACCATATCTAATATACTTTAAATACTGAAGATTTGATATCATCATATATATACAACTTAGAAGACAATAGGTTACCTAACTTCTATAAAATCACATATAGAAACTCAATTGGTAAGGAAACTTTTAACTTAACTTTGCACTAGAGGAGTCTTATGATCTTAACTCAACTCCAAATCTATTTCCATACTAAGGGATTGATTTTAAAACCTATGCTTAATTAAGGATCACTCGATATAACCTTATGCACATATAACGGATGACTCCATCTTAGCTAAGCAAAATTTCAGGGTGTTACATCAGTCCACTGACCATGTCTAATCTTAGTCTTGTTAGGAGGCCTGCTCATAGCCTGGTTAGGAGGTCAGGTCATAGCCTGGGTTGAAGGCCATGTTGGAGGCTAAGTTGGGGTCTAAGTCTAAGTTGGAGGCCTAGTTAGATTGTTCTTGCAGGTTCAGTGTTCAGCGCACATAGTCGGTTTACGAGATCAGTATAACTTGACACCACTCAACCTTACACCCATTCACCCTTTTATTATGCGTGAGTGTACCTTCTAGGCTTATGAGGGCCCAATTAACCTACCGGCATAGCAGTAGGACCTTACACCTGCGAACATCACTACCCCATCATCCAGTTCCGAGTAACATCCATATTAGCCTGCATACTTGTTTGGTTCTTATGATTAACTACATATGGAGTTATATTCTGGTTTATCCCCACTGTATTTATTATCTTACTTAATTGGCCTATGATGCCTACTAGGCACCATAGTTTTGGTACTGCCCTACTTTCTACATTTGTTTCATGATGTAGGGCCAACACAAGCCAACAACATTGATTCCTCCTGCAACATACACAGGTTGTTAGTTGTATATTGAGTTGTTTGCTAATTTTTATGTTTGCAAATACTATTGATTTCTTCAGTTACGGATTCAAAGATAGATTTTACATATGCAGTTTAGGATTTAGGAATGAATTGATTGGCAATATTAACTTTGTTTTCTGTTGTATTCTGACATAGAATTTCATTACTTGATTCCTTATTTGAAATAATGAATGTAATTGTGAATATGCTCTCAAATAATTTTAAATGTGATTCAAATTTTATGTTTTTGTGCCCACAAATTTATAGAGAAAGAAAACTCTATTTGTTTATAGAGTCGATGAAGTATGCTATTTAATCATTTTTATCCGACCTTAATGAACTAATCAAAAATATTTTTAGTCTAGGATTTTCACCAAATGCATGATATCATGGTAAATTATCATTATAATCACTTTTCTTTTAATGTAATTTTTGATCCATCAAACTAAATAATTCATCAAATTTCAACTCATTTTTTAAAGTGAAAACTATCTAATTAAACTTTCATCCATACTATATTTACTAATTTAGTCTATATAGATATTGAGATAACTACTTATTATTCTATTATTTAATAACTATTTACCCAATTTGGAGCCAGATATATAAAGATGCATCACTTTTTAAAATTAGCCAAACATAGAGTCCTTAATTATCTAGCCACTTAATTTTCTTCTTAATTTACGCTTTCATTCTAAATCAACTCACGACTCTCTCTCTCCCTTTTTTTTCTCCCACAAGTTCTTCTTCGACTAATTTATTTAAAATCGAATGTAAGATGGAGCAAGGATTGGGGCGTCATTCTATTATGTATCAGTGATGTATTTATTATGTATTTGTCATATATGTATTATGTACTATTGTATAACTGAATATGTATATATGTGTATACATTGTGGATTTGATATTCACCTGGACTGATATGTATTTGTTGAGGTTCTTTGATATATGTGTCATGTATCTTGCAAATTTATTTGGGCTCATGTATCTTGCACTCAGTTTTCAATAATCTCTATCCAACTTTTTTTTTTTTGGAAAACTAAGTTTGTATCCCTTTAAAGTAAATTATTTATATTCATATACTCTTTTACATTTTATACTCTCATACTATTAAAATTTTGCCCCTCTAATATTAAAATTTGCGACGTCATGCTGACGTCAGCACTTGCTTGTATGATATACCAATAGGGTATACATATACCAACAAGGTATCACAGATGATTAAACTTAATCCTATATGATACCGATATGGTACAAATATACCGATAGAGTATATAATCTACTAATTTAGAGTTTAATAAAAAAAAAATTGTTTCTTAAAAAAAATCCCATATACCAATTAGGTATCAATATACCGTCAGAGTATCACAAAGGACTGAAATCATTCTATATGATACCGCTATGATATATATATACCGCCAGAGTATATTTCATAGTGTTTATACTGACGTCAGCATGATGTCAGCACGCGAAATAAAAAGGGGTAACTGAGTAGAAAGGTAAATAGCTTGGGTAATGGGTTCATTAAGAATAAATAGTTTATATTGAGTCTATTAAGGATAAACAATTTCAAATTAGGTCTATTTTATGTACTTTTCCCTTTTTTTTCCTATTATGAATTTCATTGTGTATCCCATAAAGCCCAAAATTTAAATTCAAGAAAAAGATTTTTGATTCTCAAAAAAATAAATAAATTATATTTTTAATTTTTGTTAAGTGCTATCGCAAATACTCTAGTGTCATTCTATGCATGTTTTGCCGCTAAATTATTGTTTTTGAGTTACACTTTATATTGACATTTAAATAAGTAAATGTATTTATGAAATGCATGTATTTGAACCATCTGATATAAAGGGTTTCTAGGAGATCTTTCGACTTAGGTTTTACATTTTTTCTTAAAAAATAATCTTGACAACACCTGTTAAACTATAATTCTTTCGACATGTGTCATTTTTTAAAAATTGCAATCACTAATACTTATTCGTAGTTAATGTAATGCATTTGCTCATACCTTTAAGTATATGAAATATATTAAACTAACTTAAAACTAACATGATTACTGATCTATTTTACCCAAAAATTTCCTTCTATCATATGTACTATTTTGTCTTACATAAATTAGCTAATTTTGAAAAAAACAATAAACATTTAAACATTGCCAAAATGCACCCACCTTTTGTATATCCTTAAATATAAAATCTAAAGATTAAAAGATGAAAAATTCCTAAAATTACACTTGCTTTGTAGAGTTACATCATTACATATTATGAAAAGATTATAAACTTTAAATGGAAAAGAAGATTTACTTATATTTTAACAACTTTATAGTAATTTTATATTTATAATTTGCTTAGTGCTTCGCTACAAGCAATATTGTATGCTTACTTGCAAAACCTGATTCCCATAATATATATTACGTTGAGCTTTTGAATAACCCTAAGTTTTTCCTATGTTGATTAGCATAATAATTAATTAGTATTCAAAGTCTTTTTTTATTTAAAAGAAGATTCTTAATAAATTTTAATTTGTTTAGCTAAATATAACTTAACTACACTGAGTACAAAGGGAATCTTAGTAGCTCAGTTGGTTGACTAGCTGAACTTTCATTTTGTTGGTGATGGTTCAATTCCCCATATTGTAATTAATCCTCTCTCCATTTTCCCCCTATCTCCAATTTAATTTTTTTAAAAAAAAAACTACATTGAGTATAATTTTATAAATACCTGGTGTGGGTAAAATTTTACCTTAAATTTAGTGTTAGTAAATGTTTTCAATTTTTCCAAGTTTATTTGTAGAGTTAGGATTTCTATTTCTGCCTTAATTTGATAATTATGTGCTAAAACATATATTATTAGTTGTATATTGTGTTGTGTTACTATTTTTTATGTTTGAATATGTGGAGGATTTATCTAAAATTTTTAGTCCCACTAAATTTATAATGTAGGATTTAAGGCTAAAATCTTACATATGTGGTTCAAGAATTAGGGATGAATTGATTGATGATATTACATATTCTTAATTTATTGTGATGTGGATTTCATTTTTTGATTCCGTTTTTGAAAATTAAATACAAATATGTGTGCACGATAATCCCGAGGTGCAAATCTAATAGTACATTCATGATTCATGAATCAGTGTCATATAATTTTATTTTTGAGTATTCTAAATTTGATTATAGTTTTACTCCACCATCAATTTCTTCCATGTCAATACTTCTCTAGTTATTTTTCTAATGCAATTAGTTTCCACTACTATTAGTGTCACGATCTAACTTCGTGGGCCGTGACTAGGGCCCGATGGAGTCCCCAAACGCAAACGCAAGCCAGATTACAAACAGATGTCTCATTTTTACAGAAATTTCGGTAGAGTTTCCTCTGTTTTACTGACTATCCCAAAATGACCTGCATATCAGAATATACCAACAGAATCCAGACAGAACCAACAGAATATCATATAGACATATACGGGCCGACAAGGCCGCCCATCAAACACATCATGCAGGTCTTAATCAAATAGACTGGGCACAATCCATACGTGTATGTATCCACAGACCTCTAAACAGACTGACAGAATCATAAGACGGGACAGGGCCCTGTCGTACCCCTAAATAGATATACATAATACAACGAACGAATATATATATATATATATACACACCAAAAGTGGGCCCCGGAGTAGGGTAGCACTCAAACGGCAGAAGGATGTCCTAAGTTGGTGGATCACCAAACTGTACGTCGGTACCTGCAGGCATGAAAATGCAGCCCCCGAAGAGGGGGGGTCAATACGAAATATGTACCGAGTATGTAAAGCAGAATGTACAGAATATAAATCAGAGTAATAATTCAAAACAGAAGTAGGGGAGTCAAATGCATATCTAAAACATCAAAATATTTATTTTCAAGTAAGCCGATCCGTCGAACACAGCATAACCCCAGAATATGTATCATAATGCGCACGACAAACAACCGGCTTGGGAACCGGTGAACGATATTATCATAGGCGCGAGCAGATTCGTGAGTAATCATATGCATAAAATCATTATCATAAATCCCAAAAGATAAGTAAAATATTCATATTCGAAATCAAATAAGACTTATTCCAATTTCTTTCAAAGTTACCAAAGTTTGCTTAAAAAGGGCATCACGGGTCCCACGATCAATGGAAACCCGAACTGGCCCCTTATTCCAATTTCTTTCAAAGTTACCAAGGTTTGCTTAAAAAGGGCGTTGAGGGTCCACAGCCGATGGAAACCCGAACTGGCCCAACTTAAAAGGAACATACTTATCCTAGATCATCCGAACCTCTACGAAGTATTCGAAAATGGTTTTCAAGGCAATCTGAGCTTTCTATCAAAAGTTATGGACATTTAAAGTTTAAAATCATTATAGAATAAATTCTTTCACATTTTACTCAAATTTCACAATTGCTTGCAACTTTCAATTTTCAAAGATATAGGGGTCTAGATTCTGACAAAATATCATAAGAATGCCAAAAAACAAATACAAATCACACACAAGCTCGAATTTCAAGGATAGAGTTCTCTCGAGGCTTATATTATAGCCTAAGTTTAGTTAGAACATACCAAAGGAAAAGGGTTACTTTACATACCTCAACCGTCCTCCAATTCGATCCAAATGCAAACTCAATCCAACTTAAGCTTCGAGGTGTCCAAAGTCTACAAATAATCCATAACAAGGTCGAACAATTAGCTAAAAACTTCTTGGGCGCTAGGTTCTAAATTTGCTTTTAATTCTACAAAAAATTCGATAGCATTTTTCCTTAAAAATAGGCTACCCCGAGAATCCATCTCGACTCAAATCAAACAATAATAACAACAACAACAACAACAACCCAACAACATCAATAATCAATTCAAATGCAAATATAACAACAATAACACTAAGTATCATCATTTAATCACATTTACAAAAATTGGACAGCATACCCACATATACATTTAGGTGCCTTCCAATCATTCCTTCACTCCATAATGATCATGTCATGCTAACTAAGCATTAATTCATAGTTCCAACACAACATAACACTACACAATATACATATACCCATTCATCCCTATCCTCTTCATACCCAAATCACTTCCAATATCCATTATTTCATGATTTTCCTTCATTTTAACATACTACAACATATATACAACCTTTAAAACACATAAATCAACATTAAATGTCACCTTACCACTTCAACTCCTTAAATGAGCTAGGGTTGCCAAAGATGAGGAAATAAATGTTTTCTTGCTCCAACAACTCCTTCAAGCTACTTAAGAGACCCAAAATAGGTGGTTTGTACCATTAAAATAATTTTGAAGTGAAGAAACAAGAATTTCAATTTTTTCC
>DF367987.1:4956-18095 GCA_000787875.1 Solanum virginianum
GGCGACAAGGTCACCGCTGCGGTTAACCGTCCAACATACATAATGACAATCAAAGCACCTACCGATTGGCATAATGATGCCAGATACAAACACCTACACTAGTTTAATAGAAGTGGTAGACTCATGAATCCAAATTACAAGGTTATCGAAACTGTGAATGAACAGGCAGAAGGAGGGCATAACTTAGGCATTCATCTAAAGTAGAAGACAGGGATCTGTATCATAGGAGAAGCATCAGATCATGTTGCACTCACGTCTCCTAGGCACCAAATGACTATTTCATGGGGAAACATGGATTTAGTGATAACTGCGGGGGTTGGAGTTAGGAGGATGGCAGTCCGGCAGATTACATTTATACTATTCCAAGCTGCACAATTCAGGATGTTTAAGTGACGAGTGTAATCATTTGACACAGGAAAGTTAAACACTAAGCTTTAAGTAAAATGGTACATCAACTGTTTGAAGAATAGATATTATTAGTTGCAATTTTGGTACTCAAATTAGTGTTTCATCTATTCTTATCCCCTCCTCGGAAAATACATGATCCCATTGGAAATCCTTGATGGTTCCTATTTCTACTCATACTTCCTTTTCATTTGTTTGTTAGAAAGCAATTGGATCAATAAATGGAGAATTAAACAACAAACCTCCAAAATGCTTTGCACTACATCAGACTTCAGCATAGACTTGTGACATTCACAGGACAACTATAGTTTGACTGACTTTCTAGTCAAGTGTTGATCTTCCTAATAGAATATGAAAGAATCCATCAAACTAGCCATTCCATGAAAAAATTTACCACTGAGTTAAACTCCTGTTGGTTTCCCATAGCTTGCCTTAGTATCAGCGCTGCTCTCCTTGTCATCTTTCACTTCATCCCCCCTGAACCCTGATGCTGCTCTCTGAGAACTATTGTGCATAACTCTCAGATCCAAAGTTCGCACAAGACTTTCTTACCAGGTCTAGACTCTAAACATACAACATGATTCTTATCAGGAAAATTTTCCTACATGTCATGTCCTGCTTCAAAAGGATCATCCTTCATTACCTCAATTGCAGAAGAAAACAACTACAGCAAAAAAACCATGGTCTTTGTCCGTTTATTATAAAATTTGGCTGCAAGTGCAACTGCAGACACATCTTTTTCTCCAGCTTCTGAAGACACAGCAAGAACTGTGTTTTCACATGCATTGACGCTTGATCCAATCCTAACACCATATGGTTTCTACTTTCTTGGAAATTGATGGCCTTGCTTGGACCATTACACGCCAATCACTGATGTAGATTCAACAAAGACCTTTTCTGCCTTCCTTTGATGTCTTTCCTAAGTCAATTTCAACAGCTCGGGATCAATGACCCTTTCATTCCATGCAAATGTGTTTATGTAAGTGCACCGATCAAGAAATGCAGGCAGCCATAAAGTTATGTGTTCAATGCTGGTATAGTGTTTCACCTATTTGCTAAAACTGACTACAGGAAAAGGGGTCAAGAATATCACGAGAAGCTGATCCACAATGATTCACCATTAAACACATCCACATCCACTAATCCTTCAATTACATCAAAGACATCGCACAGAGTCCTCCCACCTAAACTAACATTGCAGTATGTACGTAACAACAATAACCAGCAAGAAACTTTACTCATTGAAAACCTTCAAATCCAAATATTTTCACATATCTGTGCCACCGCAATTCTCAATATTTCAATTTCTTTCAATATTAGTGGCCTAAAACAAAAATCGAATGAAGGCCTTAAATTTAAAAAAAAAATTAATTGATCATATAACCATACTCGTGCCAAACTTATTCTAGTGATTCTTTCTTTTCATGTGAAATAAATAATCTTTACCGTAAATAAAAGTTACCCTTACTTTTTTCTGACACTGCCACCGCTGCACTTTACATCCCTTTGCCATATTCAAATTCTAGAAACCCTCAACTTTCAGCTCAAATTTTGGCTTGCTTATGGAAACAAAGTGTCTTTAACAAAAAAAAAAAAAAAAGAACCTAATTAGTAATTGAAACGCAAAAAGAATCAAAAACTTCTTATACACACAAATTACAGACTGGAAATTCCTCAATTTCTCGTTCCATAGATTTAGTTGGAAACGAAGAGAGCAGATTTTTCCATAGCTGTATATGTTGATAGGAAAGGTATTAAATTATTTTGAAATGATAATTATGAAACTCGACCCAAACATAATACTTTCCCCCTTCAATTTATATGATTTAATTTAATTAATATTTGTTAAAAAAATTATAATGTAAAATAAGTTATAAATATAAGTAAATTTATCATCTAGTATTTCATTAAAAATACTACTACTACAACAATATACTAGTGGAATCTGAGAAATAGAGTTTTAGAGGATAAAATGTATACAAATATTGTCATTATCTCATGGAGACAGAAATGTTATTTCCAGAAAATTCTTGTCACAAAAATATCAAATCCAAAAAGTAGAAGAGATTAGATAAGAAACAAAGAGAAAAGAAAAAGAAGAATTTTTTATGACTAAAATGGAAAATAAATTATAACATAAAAATACAATAAAAGTAATAATTATAAGTCAGAAAAAAGCAACACAAGATTAAAAAAAAGACACAATTAGTTAATGAAGTTTCGCGGTATCGTTTCTATTTAAGATTGTGAAGAAGTTTCCTTAATATCTATAATCTTTAATTAAGCTAATAAAATTGGCTAGAAAATACATAGAAAAAAGAAATATAGATAATCTCATGAATGAATAAAAATAAATTTAAGATGTAAATTACATCAATTAAAGCATAAGAGATAAATAAAACTTTGATTAAAAAAACTGTACAAAGCATCTACAATATTCTAGAGTGAGGGTACGTGCCCATCTGTATAGACACAAGAAAACTGAAAATGGCTTCTCTTCTCCATCTTCCTTCTTCGCTCACATTCAGCAAAAATGGTCACTCTCCTTCTTCTTCCAATTTCAACAAAGCATCACATTCACATCCTCGAATTTCAGTGCAGAATGAAAACCCACCTCCCAAATTGTCCAAAATTTCAGAGTTTTCATCCAAGACTCTGAATTTCTTGCTTTCTGGTTCTTTAGCTGTTGCTCTATCACTCACAGGTAACATTATCACCCCCCATCCCCAAAAATTTCGATTTTATTTGTTTTTTTTTTGATGTTTCGCATCCTAAAGATTGTTAGAACTGTGAATTTTGAGGTTTTTTGCTGTTCATATGTAGTGAAAAAGCTTAGATGGGTTGGTAATTTTTTGCAAAAGGGGGTTCTGAGTAAGCTGGGAGCTCATAGTTAAGTTTGATATGCAGTGAAATTTATCTTAACTGTGATGGATTCTTTGTAGCTCATGTCATTGTTGATTTGAGATCAGTATGAAGTCTATTTGATGAATATGCTTATCTGAGTTTACGGGTTCATATGCTTATTTGAAGGGGAGCTTGCTACTATGTGATTGAGGTCACGGGTTCTAACCTTGGAAATAGCATTTGACAGACATGCAAGTAATATAGGCCCTTTGGTCGGGTCCTTCCCCAGATCTCGATCATAGTGACAGCTTTAGTGCATCATGCTTGTCCTATTTTATGCTTATATGAGTTTCCCAAAGTATAGTTGGTTGCAAAGTGTGGATAAAGGAGGAGGGTTGTCTTAGGTTCAAGGTTAGTATATAATTGATTGATTGATGAATCTCCCATCATAAAAATCTGGTTTATAGTACCCGAGGGTGTATGGTTAGTGGTGAATGATGTTGGTGAGAATCATGAGGTCTCAGGTTTAATTCCTTATAGAGGCAAAACACTAGGTCATTTCTTCCTGTCTGTTAAAGCCTGGGTGGTAGCAGGTATCCGTGGAATTTGTCTAGGTGTAGGCAAGCTGGTTTGGACACAACAGTATTAGAGCTTAAGTTGTCTGTAATCAGTTTCTCGAACCAGACATAAATTTATGCGCTTTATCGGAAGTTCTGTGTTCAAGTGAACCTAGTACCACAAGGCTATATTGGTATGGTCTATGAACTCTTAACTCTGTAGCCAGATGCATGCTGGTCTAACATTTGATAAGTGATTTATGGTCTTCTGCAGCTTGATTTACTTCTGCAAGACACAATGCGATATTACCTTTAAAATGTACCTAAGTTACAGCAATCTGCTGACTTCAACAGCCAAAACTCTAACTTGAGACCTCAAATTATCACATTGAGCTCCTCTTTCCTGCCTTAGTCACCCCTATGAATAAGATATACTGCACGTGTTGCCGAATTCTCCTGGGGATGGACC
Organism: Solanum virginianum; assembly: GCA_000787875.1. Lineage (NCBI taxonomy): Eukaryota > Viridiplantae > Streptophyta > Magnoliopsida > Solanales > Solanaceae > Solanum > Solanum virginianum. The sequence continues at coordinate 9,232 of DF367987.1, forward strand.
CGAGGAGTATTGGATAAACACATGCTTCCGATGGAATCTCCAAAGCAATTCTCTAGTTTAACTACAAAACAGAACATCTCGTAGGACTTCTGGAATTGAATTATGTTAGTGAAGACATATTCATTTGATTTACAGTGTTGAAATGGCACAGCATTTGAACTCATTCTGGTGTCATCTTACATCATTAACTAAAAAGTAATTGCTACTTAACAATTGGAATGTTAATAACTCTTAGTTATAAAATAGTTGTAGTTAGTTCTTTCATATTTTCATAACAATGATTTGCTTCTTGTTTATGTCTTGAACTTCTATATACCAGAGTCTCATTCCATCCAGCGAAAATGATACTCTCTTGAGCTTCTCTGATGCTCTTTTTATTTATGAAGGAAATTAATAATTTTCTGGTTCAGTAGGGAATCTACTTTCGAACACCGCTGGATATTTTTTTCCTGGATATGTGTGCTTTGATACTTCTTGACTTATTTTTATTGGATTAGGATATTGAGTGAAAAATAAACCTACCATTGTAGGAGTTGGCATTGCTGAGGGAAAGGTTGGGGTGAACAAGCCGGAATTGCTTCCTAAGGAGTTTACTCCAGTTATTGATGTTGCTGGCTTCCTCTCGGATGGTCAGGTCTGGTTTATAGTCCCTTTATTGTGCTTATGCTCATCATATTTCCTTGCGTTGCCTTGCTTTCTCTAATTGTTTTCTCTGCTAAAAGACTTTTGATATTCCATTTAAAAATATTACCGTTTTATCTTTTCCTACGCATACTAATGTTTACTTGAACTGAAATAGCTGCTATTTCATATGAAAGGAAAAAAGAGGCTCATGATTATTACTAGTTTACAGGAGAAAAGAATTGCACAAGAAATCACAGATATAGAAAGGGATACGGGATTTAAGCTGAGAGTTTTAGCTCAGAACTACCCTGATACGCCTGGTACATACACTATTATTGGTGTCTAATTGTCTCCCAGCTTAACTAAAAATTTTTTTCAAAAAGTGTAATGGTGATGTTTCGATGCTATATTACCAGGATTAGCTATTAAAGATTTTTGGCAAGTGGACGACAGGACTATAGTTTTTGTTGCTGATCCTACATTTGGTAAATAGTATGCCAGAAATACTCTTTTTTTTCAGAGTAGATCTGTCCTATTGAATTATCTTCTGGTGCTTATTGTTTTTGTTCAGGAAACATACTGAACTTCAATGTTGGAGCTACTGTGGATCTCGATATTCCACGTAGCTTCTGGAGCCGTTTGGCAGGGACATATGGAAACATGTTTTATTGGAAAGAAAAGGTAAAACTGTTGATTTTCCTTTTTCATTGACTTGTATCTCGGAGATTTTGAAGTTTTAAGTCTTGTATGAATCTGATATGTAAAACAGGGTGAAGACGTGTCTATTGAGGCTGCTGTTATGGCTATATCGAGTTGTTTGAGAGAACCTGTTGGTCCGAATAATTGCTCAGAGGTGAAGTAATAGCTACGTGACACTGCAGAACTTGTTCCATTTTTCAATTGATTTCTGTATGTATAACATATTTGTCGATAAGATCGATGTACAATGATCGATTTAGTGTCATAGGATGTATCTTTTGCTGTCATTGTACAGGGGAAAAAAAAGTTTTCTGGAATTTGAACTTGTGATATTGACTCATTGATAGAGAATTGCATTCTATTTAAAAGAAAGTTTCACTGTTATGGTCTCTAGAAAGGCTTTTTAAGTTATGAAAACTACTTGCAGATTGTGTTTCTTGATAATGTGATTTATATGTAAGGCAGGTAAACTCTTCGATCCATTTTAGTTGTCGTGATTGCTAAAAATAACTGATCTAAATAGTTGTCATCTTAAAAAAAAAATGAGAGAAGTATTAAAAACACTCTTGAACTTGATACGAATTATTGATTGCATCTCTAAACTATTGATAGGCTTAAAAATACTTTTCAACTTGGTGAACTAAGCTTGAATATACCCCTATTGTTTCATACACAAAAATGTACCATTCATGCGCTATGCGTGGCTTAAAAACATCTCTCAACTTAGCGAAGTAAACTTAAGGATTTGTTATTTCTTTAATTAAAAAAATAAAGAAGTAAAATATAGTTCTAAATACAGAGTTTTAAAGTGTAGCTTTCATACTTCTTCTAACACTCTTTCTTCCCTACGTTGCGAAGTTCAACAATGTTTTTAAGCCTATCAATAGTTTAGGGATGAAATTAATAATTCGTGTCAAGTTTGAGGGTGTTTTTTGTACTTCCCTCTAAAAAAATTAATAACAATAACATATCAGCGTAATTTCACTGATGAGTTTGTGGAGGGTGGTATGTACACAACTTTACTTCTAACTTATGAAGGTAAAAAGGTCTTCGAAAGATCTCCAATCAAATAAAGTGAAGAAGCTACGTTGAAAACAATGAAAAAGTGAGTAGCAGCAACAACAAATAATGTTATAGCTGAAGCAAATGAAATAATAAGTAATACTAAAATTAAAGAATAAGACAGTAAGAGAATAATAATAGTAATAATAATAAGAAGAATAAGTAACACTACACTGCCTACTAATTACACCCTTCGTCCCTTTTCAGTTGTTATGGTTTTCATTTTTAGAGTCAAATTATACAAACTTTGACTAGTATTTTAATACATGTTTTTTCATCATATGATGATATAAAAATAGTTGCAACCAATAATACTTTTTCTTTATAGTTTTTGGATATCAAAATTTTTTTATTTTAAAATATCAAATTAATTTAATTTAACTTTGAAAATCAATCAAATTGACTTTCGAAAAACGCAACATAATAATTAAAAAGGAGTGGAAGGAGTAGTATTAACTTGTTATCCTAATTCTTGGTCTCATATTATTCTATTTAGGGTAATGTCCTTAATAAATGGTGGATGCACCATGTTCTATCTGAGTACCTCTCTCTAATACTTCCTTGATCTACCTTCACCTCTCATTCTTACCATTAGAGCCGTCAAAATAGACTTAGCCCATGGGTCCGGCCTAGCCCTACCTGTTATTGGGGTAGCATTGCGATATGACATTTAGAAGTAGAGCTCATAAGCCCTATCCAACTGAGCCCTTAGCCTTTGAGGTTTGACTTAGTTCGGGCCGGGATCGGCTCATGGGTCAAAAATATTATTTAATTTGAATTAAAATAAGTAAAGTTATAAAGCGTAATTGTTCTTTACTCTACAAGCTTGTTTTTTCAAATTTTCTTCACTTATTTATTTGTGAAAAAAAATATTATTTCTCTTTAGTAGTAGGATGACTCAAATTTATGATCATTGTTTGTTATATCCAATATGAAAATATCTCATTTCTTGATGTTATATATTTTAGATATGAGATTGTAATTAAAAGCACCACTAATCATATATATATAATGCATATTATGTTTGTAATTATTATGTCTTTTCATATATTTTGTTAGACATGTTCAAAAATTTAATATATTGATGAAATTTTAAGTTTAAATTAAAATTAAAAAAAATTATTAAAAATTAAGAAGGGTGGTCCTATCCCCAACCTGCGACCCTACTAGGGTTGGATTGCGCTGACTATTTCAAGGCCCTTTCAAATGAAGGGTGCTCGTCCTAGCCCTTCAAACTCTTTGGTATGCGAGATTTGGACTGGACGAAGCTGAACTAACCCGTTTTAACAGCTCTACTTACCATAGTCAACTTCTCACCCTCTTCAATGGGTATCCCATAGATAGCTTGGTCCCATTCTCCATGCAAAAGCAACTTTAATTTATTAAATTATTTTCAACTTTTATAACTTATAGTCTGAGTGTATATATGAAATACTCAGGATATAAAGAAATTTACAAATAATAACTCCACTTACAAGGAAAGTAATTACAAGTATTAATATATATTATAATCATTTCTTGATAACCTGATAAAGTTATCACTAATTACTATGTATGTTAAAACTACATTGATCATAGTATATAACAAATATATAATAATTAATTTCTTTCAATCTTGAGCTGCAAAAATAATCTTCTCTAATTCCTCATGTGAACAAGGAATTTCCAGAACACCTTTCTGTCTGAATCCATATTCTTCTTCAGCCAACTTTAATAACCTCAAAAATGCTGGATTTTTTAACCAATTCAACTCTAAAATAAACCTTTTTCTCTCCTCCTTATTATTAACGGCGAAAATAGCAAAATGTCCTTCCTTCACATCATATGGTACAACTTCTTCATTTTCTATCGACGATTCTATTAATTCAACTCCATTTTCATCATCATAACGAGACGAAAAACCAATCTTGATGATCTTCTTGATTAACACCTTAAGTGATATCAAGCCTTTAACTCTTTCTCCTCCAATTATCTTGAACATTTTCTAATGATTTTTTTTTTGAGTAAAATTTGAGAAATAATAATGTGTGTAAGGGAACTTATAATTAACTAATGTAGGAGAAGAAGGGAACAAATGAAATTTCTGAGAGGCTTCAATATATATGGGTCTATTTATATATAGTTGTCATCCTTGTCTAACTGAAACATTTTATGGGTGTTTTTTCTACTTTAATTTGTCAATTAAATATATGGTATCCCAATGTCTATAATAGCGGGGGAAAAAAGGTGCATGTATTTGTTGATTATCTTCGGTTATGTAGAGTCACATCATGAGGATACGTATGTTGTATAATAGTTGGGTTCATTACGAAAATTCTTTTAAACGTGAAGCGTGTCGTTGACGATACTATCTCTATAAAATATTTTATGCAGTATTAACATATTTCTTAATATATGACAAAACTCTTTTAATGTATGTACTAGTAAATATTTCTTTACAATCACTTAATAGGTGTGAAAATTTATATATATATATATATATAACAAATCTTAATATTATGAAGATGTTTATTCATATTAAGATTTTTTTAAAGAAATTTAATAAAATCTCAATATCCTTAAAATGTCTATTCAAACAATTTTACAAAGAGGACAAGTCCACCACTACATCGTCTACTTCTATCAACTGCCCTCACCATGGTTGTCCATCGATCACCACAATTAACCATCAGTGTCATTTTAAACTGTCTTCATCACGATATTCTTATTATTTCGTATTTCGATCATAATACAACATTTTAAATAATGAAATTTGTCTTCACATCAAGTAATTTTAATCTTAATTTATTAAAAAGAAATTAGCAACTAGGTTTTAGTTACGATCAGGTACAGGGTACAGTTAAGTACCAAATTCCGTACGCTGGAAAAAAATAATTCCGTACAGCTGTTACGCGCTCTTTTACGTCGTCTCAATTTAGAAATATTTTTCTTTTCTTATTCTAGAAAGGTATTTAACAAAAAATATAGTTTTGTTATAAAATCTGATCATGGAGAAATGATTGGAAAAGACTAAATAGGAGCAGAATCTTTCCTTATTTTTTTTAAAAAAAAGTAAAATAAAATATACTCTATTATATATATATATATATATATATATATATATATATATTATAATGGTAGAATTTTGTAACAATAATTCAAGCACTACTTTGCTAGTTAAGAGCACACGCATAACTATGTTAAAGAACTCTCAATTATAGATTCTGATATTAGTTGAGTTAAAATAATTTTATTTGAAATAAATGTTAAAGTGATAGAAAATAAATTGTAATTATCAATAAAATATGATGAAATATAATTTTATTCACAACACATATGGGTACAACTTTGTTCCTCCTTTGATTCTTTCCTCCTTAAATTTCTTCATGATTCGAGGATCGTTACTGTGTATTTCTCGAATTAGAATGATTTGAAGTGATCTCCATGAAAGGATTATGTGGATCTTAACTTCTTGAAGTATTTGATTATCAAGAAGAGTCTGATATATTCTGATTTCTTTATGAATATCCCAAGAATTTGGATTTCTAAGATGCATCTTTTAAGGCAATATAATACGTTTATATGAGCATAAACTAGGATTTAGACTTTAGAATATAGTAACCTTCAAAAAATTCTAACTATAATCCAACACATCTTATTGAGTCCCATAAAGTTTTAGTATCTAAAAATTAACTTAAACATAATTTTATATAATGTGATATTATTCGTTTCAAATCAAACTCATATAATTTTTTGAAAAGCACCTCGTATCATTAATTATCAAATATTTCGTTAACAATGCGGGATTTTCTCCATATATATTCAATGAATATTTTGTTAACACATAACCAAAATATATTTGATTTTTATTTTTATTTTTATTTTCATTTTGAACCTAAACCTAACTTGAACCTGTTAAAAGACAATCACAAAAATGGACCCTTGTTGGGATAAAAGACTTGTCTAGTTCTCTATATATATCCAATGAATATTTTTTTAACACATAATCAAAATATATTTGATGTTTATTTTTATTTTCATTTTGAATCTGAATCTAAACCTGAACCTAAACCTGTTAAAAGACAATCATGAAAATGGACCCTTAGTGGGATATGAGACTTGTCTATTTCTCCATATATATCTAATGAATGTTTTTTTTAACACATAACCAAAATATATTTGATTTCTATATTTATTTTTATTTTAAATCTGAATCTGAACCTGTTAAAGGACAATCATGAAAATGAACCCTTATTGGGATATGAGACTTGTCTATTTCTCCATATATATCTAATGAATGTTTTTAACACATAAGCAAAATATATTTGATTTCTATTTTTATTTTTATTTTGAACTTGAATCTCAACCTGAACTTGAACCTGAACTTATTAAAAGACAATCATGAAAATCAACCCTTATTGGGATAAGAGACTTGTCTAGTTTAATGTGTCAACAAGTGTTACTAGCCACAAAGATGAATGATCTTTTGAAATTTGTTTTACCACAATGTCTGGTAGCTAGCCTGGTACTGATACCGTATACTTTTTACAACTGCCACGTGATCCGATAATAATCATGAACATTATATTTTTTGGTGTCTTTTTTTATGTGATATTTTTTAATTTGATATAATTTTTTTTAAAAAGAAAAAACACTTTTAACAACAAGGCTAATACCCCTTGATTTTAGACAGTCAAATAAAAAGACTTTTTCTTAGCTTTTCGTGACTCCTTGACTTCTCAAATTGAACTAACTTATGATCTAAAATTATCCTTAGATATATGTGACTAGATTATCTCATTAAAGGTAAAAGCAAATTTTTATAGTTAGATTGTTTCTAATTATAACGAGGTGTCATTATTTTTCAAATGAACTAAAAAGAAATGAATATCATATAAAATGAAATTATAAGATTGTTTGATACAGCGAATGAAATAAATAAAAATATCTTATAGATTGAAATGTTTTATAAAAATATTTCATCTAAAATTTCGCTTAAGATCAAATAGAAAATTCAATCTTTCTTTTTTATATATAATTATATAAACTTTGCGCTCAAATATAGCTAAATACAAGGTAAATGAATCATGAGCTAGAGGTCGGAGGTCCATTTATATTGCATGTGATTTTGCTACCTGTGTATCATATGAAACATATCATGAATCTTTTTCTGTCATTTTGTTTGGAAAAAAATATAGTTTCACTTTTTGAAAAAATGTATCCATTAAGATTATCAGTATTGAACTTATGGTGTTACATTAGAATTAATTATTTTGAGATAAAACAATAAAAATAATAAATACTTTTGCGGTCCCTCAAAACTTGTTTTCTACTAAATAAATTAGAGTTTGTAAAGAAATAATTTCTTCTTAAAAATTATATAGTATGTGTTATTTTTAATGTAAAGTAAAGTAAATATTCAATAAAAAATAATATCATAATAATTAACCTTTAACATAATTTGTTTTTACCATGTTGAAGCGTATAATAATCTCAATTATAAATTAGAGCGGTTGATTGGTAGATAATACTTACCCATATTAGGATGTCGTTGAACTTACTATAATTAAATTAAATGATGTAAGAATGTTTTGCTATCTTAAATAATTTAATCTCCTCACATTTATTTGAGAAAATTATGTCTGCTTTTAGGGAGTAAAAAGAAGTGTTTCTACATGTAAGCACAAGAAATCTCCTCTTCGTTATCAATGATGGAGAAATGAACTTTCTTCAAATTTCATTTTCCTCTGGTTCTCAATTCAGATTATACCTTATCTTTTAAAACTTAACCTTCAAAGAAATTCAATATTGACACTACAACAAGTAAAGGATTTAGTGGCAATTCTATAGTGGCGATAATCATACTTCCTTCGTCTCATTTTACACGATATCCTTTAGCGATGTTCAAGAAAAAAAAAGACTTTTGAAAGTTGTGGTATAAAATCATTCTTAGATATTTGTGTAATTAAGAATTATTTCATTAAGGATAAAAGAAGAGTTTTAAAGTTAAACTATTTTCAATTAGAGTAAAATGTCATTTTCTCTTTGTCCGTACCAAAAAGTAAAGGATGTCACATAAAATGGCGACAGAGAGTATAATTGTCACTATATATCATATTTAGCGACAATAAATTGCTAGAGACTTTAATTACTTTGAATGTAATGACATTAACTCGATCAATTATCACTAAATATTATTATTATAATAATATTGCTGCTAAAAGAAAAATCTATTACGACTCAACGTTACAAATAAACAATCGTATCAATTGTCCAGATGCATGAAATATTAGAAAGCCATCCCTTTCCCCATGATCAGGCCCTTTTCACAGAGTAGTGACAAAATTGAAAAAGAAACATCATATAAACGCCCTCCAAACTAACAATTAGCTAGTTAAAGTCATAAAGTGATCAACATTCAATAGATTTTTTGAAGAACAAAATAATTAATGGCTCATATGAAAGTTTGTATACAGAAAGGAAGGGCCTTCTCTTCCATT
>DF367986.1:5675-16172 GCA_000787875.1 Solanum virginianum
CTCATTCTGATGTCGGATGAAAAAGAGCTTGCAATATATGTTCACTAAAAGGGACCTTAATTTAAGACAAATTAATAGCGAAGTGACTACCTTTCCATTAATAGCGAACTCCTAAACGATTATAACATGAGTTTTCTATACACCCTGGTAAGGTAAATGTGGTAGCCGATACTCTTAGTAGGCTATCCATGGAAAGTGTGGCTCATATTGAGGAAGGCAAGAGGGAGTTGGCAGGAGATGTCCATCATTTGGCTAGATTGGGTGTTATAGTGGCCAATTCCAATGATGGTGGTATACATGTTCTAAATGGGGTCGAATCCTCGGTGGTTGTTGATGTGAAGGCTAAGCAAGATCTAGACCCATCCTTGGTTGAATTGAAGAAATTGGTTCTCAAAAAGAATATTGAGGTTTTCTCCCAAGGGGAAAATGGTGTACTTCGGTATTAAGATCAGTTATGTGTTCTGGATGTGGATGATCTTAGGAAGGTGATCATGAGTAAAGCCTATAGTTCTCACTATTCTATTTACCCGGGGTCTACTAAAATATATTGGGATTTGAAGGAGGTGTATTGGTGGCATGGTATGAAGAGCGACATAGCCAAGTTTCTATCCCAATACCCAAATTGTCATCAAGTGAAGGTGGAGCATCAAAGACCCGGAGGGTTGGCTCAAAACATTGGGATCCCTACTTGGAAGTGGAAAGATATAAATGACAAGTGAAGGTGGAGCATCAAAGGCCCTGTGGATTGACTCAAGACATTGAGATTCCTACTTGGAAGTGGGAAGACATAAATATAGACTTTATGGTTGGGTTGCCTCAGACCCAAAAATAATTTGATTCTATTTGGTATATCATCGATCGAATGACTAAATTGGCTCATTTCTTACTGGTTAAGACTATTTTTAGTATCGAAGACTATGCGAAGTTGTACATTCGAGAATTGGTAAGGTTGCATGGTGGGCCTAGATCTATCATATCGGATCGGGGTACCCAATTTACCTCACACTTTTGGAAATCGTTTCAAAAGGGACTTGGTACTAAAGTCAAGTTGAGTACCGCCTTTCATCCCCAAACCGATGGACAAGCCAAGAGGACAATTTGAACCTTGAAAGATATGTTGAGGGCTTGTGTGTTAGAGTTCAAAGGTAATTGGAATGACCATCTTCCACTCACTGAGTTTGCTTATAATAATTAGCTTTCATGCTAGCATTGGTGTGGTACCGTTTGAGGCCTTATATGGTAGGAGGTATAGATATCTGGTGGGATGGTTTGAATTGTGAGAAGCAGCTTTGATTGGCCCAGACATGGTAATGGAGGCTACGGAGAAAGTGAAGTTGATTAGAGAAAGGTTAAAGATGGCACAAAGTCTCCAAAAGTCCTATTCGGATACAAGAAAGGGGGATATTGAATTCCAAGTTGGAGATTAGGTGTTTGTGAAAGTATCACCTATGAAGGGAGTGATGCGTTTTGGCAAAAAGGGGAAGCTAAGTCCCTGATATGTAGGGCCTTATGAAGTTATTGAACGGATTGGTAATGTGGCATATAGAGTGGAGTTTCCCCTAGATTTGAGCTCTATTCACTCGGTCTTCCATGTGTCCATGTTGAGAAAGATGGTTAGGGATCCTAGCACTATTGTGCCTTTGGAGGGCATTGAGGTGGAGGAGAACTTGTCTTATAAGGAGGTCTCGATGGGATTTCTGCATAGACAGTTAGGGATCCTAGCACTATTGTGCCTTTGGAGGGCATTGAGGTGGAGGAGAACTTGTCTTATAAGGAGGTCTCGATGGGAATTCTGCATAGACAAGTGAAATGACTTCGTAATAAGGATATGGCTTCGGTGAAGGTGCTTTGGAGGAACCAACATGTGGAGAGTGCTACATGGGAGTCCAAGGAGAAGATTACGTAAGGACCTAAAAATTTTCAAGCTTATTTATGTTGTTTAAGGCCGTCATGGGCCCCCTATGTCAAGCCAAGTTCAAAGGGATTTCCGTTGGCTAAGTTCAACACAAGTACTGGTAGAAGGTCAACTTTAAACAATCATAACTTCTTGAAAACTTGGAATTGGGTGGCTCATGACATGTAAAATTAAATCCCTTTGAGTTAGCTTCACAACGCACTTGGTTTCACCTCATTCTGATGTCGGATGAAGGAGTTATGATCATTTTCGTGAGACCCTTTTGTGTAGTGGTGTCAAACGGACAGCTTGACAGGCAGTGTCACCTTTGACGGGCTATTTGGATGTCTTGGGGCTGGAAAGGACCATTTTTGGCCTAACGCATGTGACACGGCCAATGGCATAGGCCGCGTGCCTTGCCACTAACCATTTGGATGACCCGTGGGGTGTGCAAGAGAGGCAAGGTAGCATGGAAGGGAGTTTCGGCTAAGGGTGGTGCCACGGGCACCTTTGAGGGGCCGTGGAGCTCAGACGGCTTGTGAACCTAAGTCATGGGGTGGCCTGGCCACATTTTCGTGCCCAAATGTGGTGCAACGGACCACTAAACGGACCATGAAGCGTCACACGGCCCGTGAAGTGATCCGTCAAAGTGACGAGACGTGAATTTTTTCTAAGTGTTCCCAACTCCCTTTTTTTTCTAAGTACCTTTTGACGGGCACTCCACACAACCCATGGAGTGCCACACTGCCAATCAAACCTCCAGTGAGGGTACATACCATCAAATTTTCCATCCATTCACTAATGACATTTTTCGTAAATTTTAATTACTCTAATGACCTTTTTAGACTTCCAATGCCATCTTAACCTCACCAAAAGACCTAAACCCTATTCCAAAGGATCAAACTCATTACTCTTATCTCCAATACACCCTCAATTCTCTCAAGAGCATCCACCAAGATCCCAATACCTATTTCAAAGAAACTCAAGAACAAGTTTAGAATCCAAGACCCACTTCCAAGCTTCCATTCTTTCTCAACTCAATTTCAAGGAACTTAAAGTCTAAGGTATGTGGGTTGATCCTTGATTCCTTCCAATCAAGGAGACCTAAAATTTATGTTCAAGAAAACCTACATAAATTTTGCTTACTTTAATTTAGGGATTTGAATATTATGATTCCTAACATTTTATTGGTGCATGGTTAGTGTTTATTTGATGATTTTAATGTGATTTAAATCCCTATATGAGGTTTTACTTTGGTTTTGTGAAATTACAAGTAGACATGTCCTTTCTTAAAAGCTTGTTTATGCATGGGTGCACTTTTGTTGGATTTAAATATGGATTTAATGGTGTATTTACTTTAATTTCACAATATATTATTGATTTTGGATCTAATCCTAATTACCCATGCCTTCTTTATATCATTCATAGCATATGCATTCATGTTCATGAGAATTTATGAAAATTATGTTATGAGTTAAGCCCAATTATGTTCTATAATATGAGTTTGATAAAATATTGGATATAAGAAGAATGTGATCACATATATGTCTATTGAATATGGCTCTATGAACATTTTGGATGCTTGCACCATTTTGTATATGAATGGGCTATTCCCATGAGTATATTGACTATGAAGCTATGATTTTGGCATTTGAGTCTAAATATGAATTCTTATGAATGGTATTTAACTTTAAAGATTAAGGATGCATTGAAATGATCTTGGAAATAAATATTGTCTTTGAAAGCATGTGTGTATACATACATACATACATACATACATACATATATATATATATATATATATATATATATATATATATATATATATATATTAGAGTTCTAAAATATTTCTTTTTGAATTTTGTAATTTGTTTTTCGAGTTCTTTAAAAATAGGGTCAAAAAAGGAGGGGTGCTTTTGGGGAGAACCAAAGGGAAGTTCAATTTCCATTCACCCAACTATTAAAAAATAAAAATCATCTTTTTATTTTTTCTTTTTTCATTAGCTCTCTGCGGGAGGGGTACAGTTTAGATATATGCCAAGATTTTAGACAAAGAGGAAATAAAATTTTGATCTGAATCCTGTCTCTCAACCAATTTTTGGGAAATTCTATTTCTGCTAATTGAATACCATTATAAGTATATTTAATCTGCATTTCTCTATTCTATTCCTGAAAATCTTCAGACCATTCAAGAAGTTGCAAGAATAACATATGCTCAATATTTTTGGCTATTATCAATGAAGGTAATATAATATATTTTCGAAGAATTGATTGAGTTATTAACATGTAACCTCTTACCATTTGCGCAAGAATAATGCTATCGCAGGCTTCTACGATCATTATCCGTGTTTCTTCCTTTTTATTGTTCGCCTCTTTTTTGTCCTTTTCTTTTTTCTCTTCTTTTTGTTTGTTCTTCTCTAGACGCTAGAATCTTGAATTTTCCTCCTTTACCTGTCCAATTTTGAAAAATTGGTTTAATCAGTTCAGAGATATCAAAAGAAAAAAGATGGAAAGGGGTTATTCTATCGACAAAGCTAATAAATAAGAGAATACTAAAGCCATAGAATTTCTCAATTCTAATTCAAGGTACTTATTAGATCGAATGTACTTATTTAATCTAATGGAATGATTTTGCCATATCCAGATTAATACCAATCCAAGCCTTTTCATGAATAAAATGTGACCAATTAACCAACTAACAAAATCACTTGTTACAAATAAGATCTTGTTATTGCATCAAAAGAGATAAATGTCGACTAATCTGGCTAACATTGAACTTGGTAAAATGAAATGGTTGAATAGTTGAAAAATGAGATTATTCAGGAATACACATTGAATGCTGAGATTACACATTGAATTTTTGGTAGTAGGTCCATAATCAAAAAAGTGTGTGTGATTGTTCCAGAAGAAATGAAACAAAAGATATGGTAGAGCTAGTGCAGTTATTGTATGAGGTCTACCAATGCTAGATGCAGAGGCGGATAATAGATCATTATGAACATCATGAGCTATCCCGTAATAAAACCAGTTGTTGCTGATACCTTCTTCTCAATTTCTTTTTCCATAACCAGAGCTCGAAGAAGGAAGAGATAAGAGGGCCCTATGGAGAATGTGGTCAGAAATCCATAATAGAGTCCGACCACAATGACCGAATTGATTATCTTCATGTACAAGGATACTAGATTACTTAGTAAAAAAGATTGAAAAATCATCACAAATCTCCCTTATTTCTTTTCTATTGCAATTTCTGGATTATTATATGATGATTTTTGAACTTTCCATATATAGAAAAAAAATAGAAAGAGATAGACTAGAAACGACATCTGTTATGTCAATGACACCAAAGGGATATTAAATGAATGGAATTGGGAAAATAGAAAGAGATAGACTAGAAATGACATTTGTTATGTTAATGACACCAAAGGGATATTAAATGAATGGAATTGGGATATGGATGGAATATAATGAAATAGAGCCACTTTAAGGTTCCCTCTGAAATGAGGCATGTAAGGGAGATGCACTCCCTCCTGCGCGCTCTACGTCTAGAAGATCTGCGAATCCCTCCTGCTTATATTAAAACTTTCTAAGGTCTGCCTCATGGGATCCAAGTTGAAAGAGATAAATTGAACAAGTATGGTTGTCCCCTGTTGGAATGTACTATTAAACCTAAATTGGGGTTATCTGCTAAAACTATAGTAGAGATGTTTATGAATGTCTTCGCGGTGGACTTGATTTTACCAAACATGATGAGAACGTAAACTCACAACTATTTATGCATTGGGGAGATTGTTTCAGCTTTTGTGCCGAAGCCCTTTTTAAAGCACAAGCTAAAACAGGTGAAATCAAAAGGGACATTACTAAAAGCTACTGCAGGTACATGCGAAGAAATGATCAAAGGAGCTGTATTTGCTAGAGAATTGGGCGTTCCAATCATAATGCATGACTACTTAATGGGGGATTCACCGCAAATACTAGCTTGGCTCATTATTGCCGAGATAATAGTCTACTTCTTCATATCCACCATGCAATGCATGTAGTTATTGATAGATGAAAGAATCATGGTATCCACTTCTGGGTATTAAGAAAAGCATTATGTATGTCTGGTAGAGAACATATTCACTCTGGTACTGTAGTAGGTAAACTTGAAGGTGAAAGAGACATAACTTTGGCTTTGTTGATTTACTACATGATGATTTTGTTGAACAAGATAGAAGTCATGGTATTTATTTCACTCAAGATTGGGTCTCTTTACCAGGTGTTCTACCTGTGGCTTCAGGAGGTATTCACATTTGGCATATGCCTGCACTGACCAAGATCTTTGGGGATGATTCCGTACTACAGTTTAGTGGAAGAACTTTAGGACATCCTTGGGGTAATGTGCCAGGTGTCGTAGCTAATTGAATAGCTCTAGAAGCATGTGTAAAAGCTCATAATGAAGGATGTGATCTTGCTCCGGAAGGTAATGAGATTATTCGCGAGGCTTCCAAATGGAGCTTGGAACTAGCTGCTACTTGTGAGGTGTGGAAAGATATCATATTTAATTTTGCAGCAGTGGATGTTTTGGATAAGTAAAAACAGTAGACATTAGCAAATAAATTAGCAGGAAATAAAGAAGGATAAGGAGAAAGAACTCAAGTAATTATCCTTTGTTCTCTTAATTGAATTATAATTAAACTCGGCCCAATCTTTTACTAAAAGGATTGAGCTGAATACAACTAAGATTCTATTGTATATATTTTGATTAAGATTTGAAATACAAAATCTAGAAAACTAAATAAAAATCTAAGACTCAAATCTTTCTATTATTGTCTTGGATCCACAATTAATC
This sequence comes from Solanum virginianum, assembly GCA_000787875.1. Lineage (NCBI taxonomy): Eukaryota > Viridiplantae > Streptophyta > Magnoliopsida > Solanales > Solanaceae > Solanum > Solanum virginianum. The sequence continues at coordinate 12,398 of DF367986.1, forward strand.
CTACAGATCCTTAGGATTGATATATTCTTTTCTATCCTGTAGTTTGTAGTTTCTTTGAATCAAGCCAAGTATTAAAACTCTTTTTACCCATCCTGTATATTGTCCCCCTTGTTCCATAATTTATTACTTATTCTTAGATTTTAGATTGTTAGATTAGTTAGTGATTAGATATTAGAGGGGGTTCCAACATATTAATATATAGTGAAGTGTTCCCCCACCCCATAATCAGAACTTTTTTTTCAATACTCACAATCCTTATTAGTTAATAATCCTAGTGATTGGATTTCTAGATGAGATTTTACGAATTCTTTTTATTTCTTTATAGGAGAGGACAAATCTCTTTTTTTCTATGCGAATTTGACACAACATAGGAAAAGCCACCCTTTATCAAAAATTCTATTCTTTTTAATAATAAAAGGGGGTTCCAAAATTTCATCTCTGATGAAACGTTTTTAGTTAGTGATAGGAATGGAGACAGTTATTCCATCTATCTTGATATTGAAAATTAGATTTTTGAGATTGACAATGATTACTCTTTTCTGAGTGAATTAGAAAGTGCTTTTTATAGTTATCGAAACTCGAGTTATTTGAATAATAGATTTAGGGACGAAGATCGCTAATATAATTCTTACATGTATGATACTCAATATAGTTGGAATAATCACATTAATAGTTGCATTGATCATTATCTTTAGTCTTAAATCTGTATAGATACTTCCATTATAAGTGGTAATGAGAATTACGGTGGTAGTTATATTTATAGGGCTATTTGTAGTGGTGAAAGTCAAAATAGTAGTGAAAACGAGGTTCCAGTAGACGAACTCGCACAAAGGACAGTGATTTAACTATAAGACAAAGTTCTAATGATCTCGAGGTAACTCAAAAATACAAGCATTTGTGGGTTCAATGTGAAAATTTTTATAGATTAAATTATAAGAACTTTTTGAAATCCAAAATGAATATTTGTGAACAATGTGGATATCATTTGAAAATGAGTAGTTCAGACAGAATTGAACTTTTGATCGGTCCAGGCGCTTGGATCCTATTAACCGGGGCTGTTCACACAGGCATAGGCCAACTAAACGACATTCCCGTAGCAATTAGGCTTATGGATTTTCAGTTTATAGGGGGTAGTATGGGATCCGTAGTCGGAGAGAAAATCACCCATTTGCTTGAACACGTTGCCAATCAAAAATTACCTCTTATTATAGTGTGTGCTTCTGGGGGGCGCGCATTCAGGAAGGAAGATTGAGCTTGATGCAAATGGCTAAAATCTCGTCTGCTTTATATGATTATCAATTTAATAAAAAATTATTTTATGTATCAATCCTTACATCCAAATGGCTAAAATCTCGTATGTTTTATATGATTATTAATTAAAAAAAATTATTTTATGTATCAATCCTTACATCTCCAACAACTGGTGCAGTGACAACTAGTTTTGGTATGTTGGGGGATATCATTATTGCCGAACCCAATGCCTACATTTTATTTGCAGGTAAAAGAGTAATTGAATTGTTTCATTATTTACTCATAGTCAGGAATAGAATAATTGAGGAAAAAATATTAGGATGATAAAAATAATGATTGGCAAGGGATAAATTGGCTAGTTCTCATTACTTAATTAAGAAATTCAATTGTTGGTCATTAAAGAATACAAAAGAAAGAATTTCAAATTTACAAGATATGATCTATCTAGATCTAAAGTGTCAATTCCAACAAATATTGAACTAAAAAAAATTCTTGCTTTCGAAATGGTTTGCCATCTGAGATGACTCTATGATTTCAATTTGTTATTTGTTATTGAATTGTGTGCGCATTAAGACCATAAAAAGAGTCTCATTTTATGGTTCTTTCATATACGTTTTCCTTAATTGAACGAACATTCTGATTCTCAAAATACTTCAATTGGTACATGCAAGAAATAGGCTATATACATACATACATACATACATACATATATATATATATATACATATATATATATATGTGTGTATATATATATATATACGTATATGTATATATATATATATATATATATATATACGTATATGTATTCTTATGGGATGATGACCTTAGCACCAATTGATGGAGGGTTTGCTTTCTTTCCTTGAACTATGTGCCTATCATATGTTTCCTTTCTGAAATGGGAGTTGTCCTGTAAGGAGAAGAAATACTTTGATTTGATTTGTGATTTGTGAAAATCCTATCCAAAATGGGAGTTATCCTGTAAGGTGAAGTATGATCTACCCTTGGCGAGTAGAACAGTCATATGTTCATACTCTGTTGCAGAATGGGGTGTCTGGAAGAAAACACCGACATATAGTTATAGTTGAAATATCCATACAATATGCATAGGATTAACCGCTTCAATGTCATTTGTTGTCCTGGTCGGAGGAGAAGTTAACAAACGTGAAGCCAGATCGTACTAAAGACAATGAAAAAATTTGGAAAATGATAGATTTCCAAAACATACCTCTTTACCGATGAGGGGATTTCATCGAGATTCTAAGTAGAAGTGTCACGACCCAACCTATGGGTCGTGACTGGCACCCGTTTAGGGCGCCTGAACCATAAAATCAAACCAGACTCCCACCTAGGTTACTATTCATCTATGAAAATTTTGATAGAGTTTCCTCTGTTTTTCTAACTAACCACCTGCACACAGAAAACCCCAGAAACAGAATAAACATATATACATAGGTGCTGTCCGACTAGGTCACCGCTGCAGTACAACCGCCCAACAAACACAACAGTTATACATAGTATCCAGGCTGACAACCAGTCTCACTTACTTAGTGCATATGTATACTACATATACTTTCTAACCTGACCCAAACTCACAGGATATCCACAGACCTCTAATACGAATAAACTGATTCATATGACGGGACAGGGCCCCCGTCGTACCCTCAAATGCACATAGTACAGAATGATAAGTTTGCCCGTGTACCAAAAGTCGGTACACGAAATGCCATAGCATAGGTGGCTAGGAAAAATCACATCAAGAATATCTGAATAAGAAAATCAATATCTGAATGACAAAGACCAACATTATTAACAGGAGTCCTCAGCTGGTGGCCCGCTACTCTAATCGTCGGTACCTGCAGGCATGAAATGTAGCCCCCGAAGAACGGGGGTCAGTACGAAAGATGTACCAAATATGTAAAGCATAAGTTCACGATATACAGTTTCAATATCAATAGCTACAGATAAACGACTTTCTTTAATTCACGGCAAGGGTTTCAACCATAACACAAGATTTTCTTAGACTTCTCACATATTTACAAATTGAATATCAAGAATATTGCTTTTGTTGTGCACATTAACAAACTAAGGCAAAAGGTACAATGGCCGAATGCATATTTGATATCTCCAAATACTTAGTACTAGAACAAACGGCATATAGCAAATAAATTCAAGTATAGAGGCAAATGCATACCGTGCAAAAGTTGGACCGCTCGGATTATCGAGTCGCGCCCACCGAACATGTTACTTGGACCGCTCGGATGATCGAGTCGCGCCCACCAAGAATGTATTTTGGACCGCTCGGATTATCGAGTCGCGCCCACTGAGAGTACCCACCGAAATATTTCCTGGACCGCTCGGATTATCGAGTCGCACCTACCAAGAATGTATTTTGGACCGCTTAGATTATCAAGTCGCGCCCACCGGACATATTTCCTGGACCGCTCGAATTATCGAGTCGCGCCCGGCGTAATGCTAACACTGGGATAGGTGAGCCGAGGTGAACTGTGGCCCAGCGCTCACGTTC
>DF367985.1:3361-18100 GCA_000787875.1 Solanum virginianum
AATGCAGGAAAGAAAGAAAAAGATGTCAGAGATTTTTCGTATAGAACAATTCTGAGGATCAACAGAAATATATAGCCTGTTTGGGAACTTTTCAGAAAGATTTGCAACTTTTCATGAAAGGTTGCAACCTTCTATTGAAAAAAACGGAGGAAAATTTTAAATTAATCCGAGAAAGAAAAATGCGGGTCAGACAACATGCGGATCCGGGTCACTAACGGGTCAGGATCTGAAAAATAATTAATTAATTAAAATTAAAAGAAATTTATCAGATCCGAAGCCGAAGCCGAGCCGAGCGAGTGACGACAATGGCGCGAGGGGTCCTTTCCTCCTCAACCCTTTTAGCACCTAGAGTAGGTGTAATTTAATATATACACCTCTCTTTTCCTCTTTCTTTCCAATGTGGGACAAATGTTTTAACTAAAGTAAAAGGGACTTTATACATTTCCTTCACTTTTCATCCCATCATTTCCCATTCACTAATATCAAAACCCAACAGATTTTATATATTATTGGTTTGATTTATTGATTTTTGATTTTTAAAAACTAATAACAAACCAATAAGATATTTTTTATTGGTTTTTGGTTTATCGATTTTTTGTTCCTAGCGGTTCGATTTTTGATTACCCAATAAGAAAATACTCATAAAATAAATATATGACTTCTCAAACAATTTGACACAATATGATGAGATATAGTAAAATAAATAAATTAATTTAGCACCTAAACTTAATAATATGCAAAATTTGACCTCATATTCTAATTTTCTTTCCAATAGAAGGGTTATACATGTGAAACCAAGTAAGTATATGACTTACGAGTATAAATTTAGTATCAAGAAATGTTAAATAATTAAAATTTAATATTTATTAAGGGATAAAATAGTAAATTATTATAGTCTTAATGGATTATTGGTTTACCCAATAACCCAATACTAAAAACCAAAATCTAACCGATAATCTGATAAACTTTTTTTCTAAAACCGTTAAAAATTCATTAACCCGATAATATTTTTTTGGTTCAATTTACCGATGGATTCAATTTTTATACACCTCTAATCTCCGTAGCTTTCTAGAACTCTTACACAAGTGCACCTCCTTGTTTATTTCACACACAAAAAATTTGTTTCGTTTTAATCTATCATGATAATGACTTTTCAAACGGGAGTATCTTGTTATTTTTGAAGAATGATATGGGATGAACCACACAGAGATGTATATACCGTTGAATTTGATAGGGTAAATCATAGATGAAGAATTATGATTTTTATAAAAAGTTGTAATATTCGTTGAAGAGTTGCAACTTTTGCAAAGGATAGTGACATTTTCTAATGATTGTGATCTTTCCGATAAGATGTATAGAATAAACACCTTTTGTTGCTTATTAGTAGAAGATTTTCTTCTCATTTTTAACAACATATTTCTGACTTCTTCTAGACAAATAAATTTTAGTGTGCTTTTTACTGTTGCTATCGGATAATTCATAGACGCCATGATTTTAGGTATCATACACCAATGAATAAAATTATTCTATCATGAGAGAATATATTCCATTAACCTTGTGTATTTAAAGGAAATAATTTTCTTAAGAAAATATTGCATATTCAGTAGGCTTGATTTTGTTCTTGTTATTTCTATTTTTTCTTACGAAATTTATTTTTATTACTAGTTTTAATTTTTAATTTTGAAAACTTGTTAAAATTTTTGTGTTTATTATTTTCAAAAAGTTTTATTCTATGGACATTTTATTGTTCAAAATTTTTTATTGTAAATATTATTTTAGTAATCTAGGTCCAACAACCTATACCATCCTTGGGCATCACAATGACAATATAATGACCTAGAGATGATGCAAGTTTAATTTGGATCCGACTTTTCAGCTGATTGATTCTCTACTGTAAATTGAAAAGGTAAAAATACGGTACTGCTTAATTATGGTGAGCATGACGTAACACGTTTGAGGGAAAAAGAGGTGTCATCATTAATGACAGAGAGCTGAGCCTTGATTTATCTGATTGGGAAAAAGTTAGAAAGGAGTAATAATTTCACTGATAATGAATGAAATTTTGATAAGTGTCCCACCACTATAGTATTTATATTATATAATTATACAATTGTTAGTATGAAAGTTAGCCAATATTTTGTTGGCTTTTTAGTTAAACTTGAAAAAGAGTTACATTCATATTGCACTACAATAACACAAGAATTTCTTAAAATCAACATCAGTATAATTCAAAAATCTATCCTTAACTAGAAAGAAGTATTCACTCGCCATCAAATCATTTTTGATGAGACCTTAAGTGATCAATAGAATACAAAAGTGTTTCTCGAGTAGTAGGAAAATTGATATTTTACCTTCATCCAATTTTCTCCCTGATGACCCAGATCATCATCCCTCATTATCATACACATTTCAGCATCTTTACTTGATTTTGAAGATAATTAGGTGGAATAGGACGGACCTCAGAGACACTTACATACTCCTTTAGTGATGCAATAAAATCATAAGTCACCAAAGTCTTGTACTGAATTCTGTAATAATAAGCGTCAATGGAAAAAAGAATAATTGCATGGTAGTAAGAACCTACGTAGCCTTCTGCTTGACTTGCAACTTCAACTTCTATCTCCACTTCGAAATACTATTGTTTGTTGTTTCTTGAATGCTATGGCTCTTATGGTATTTGAGATAGAATCAATTCTTGATTGGTGGCTTTATTTGGTTCTGCCATTCAATTAAAACTATTAAGGGAAATTGATTGACAAAAAAGGTTTTTTGACAATATTTATTTCCATTTCTTGTTTTTTCTTTTTTCAATTTTGAATACCTTTTCCAGTAAATTTTGCAGAATATTTTCGATTGTAAAGCTAACCTTTTGATAGCCTTTTAAAAAGTATTTTCGCACCTGTTGATTCCTAATCATTTAGCTATAAATTTTGGGACTAAGTTGTTGTTGTGTATTTGTGGTTCAATTGGGATAGATTATTACTTAAAATCATAATTAAATTAATTTGGTCAATTTTAAAAATTTTAAAATCAAATTAAATAAAATTTAAAAATATTTTGGTTCGATATTTTGTTATTTTTTTATTTGAAAGTAATAAGTTTGTTGAGGGCATACACATTTCGATAGACATAGACATTTAGTACATGAATAACTAATAGTAATTCACTTTCTTTTGTTAAGCAATACTAAAGTCATTATACACCAAAGATCAAATCTTTATTAAAAAAATAAAGCTCAACAATCAAATAACTATCCGGGGGAGGGGAGGGGGATTACAAGAACATTATATACCAAAACACTAACAAGAGAATTTCTAAATATAAATGATAAAGTTAAAGATTTAAGTTGATTAAAATCTAACAAAATATTTATATACTATTTATGAATAATACATAAATAATTATAAAATTTATCTATATAATGTTTTGGTTTGGTTTGATTATTTTTGCGATTTGTTTTAGTAATATCAAAATCAAATCAAATATTATCGACTTTCAAAATTTAAAAACAAAACCTAACCAAACGAAATCAAATATCTATATTTTTAATTAATTTAATTTGAATTGCAGTTTGCTTTGATTTTTTAAGCATAACCATGAACAATCTTAGTTGTCGCTCACTGAAATACACGAAAAACTCTCCCCTCTCCCGACTGCATTCTTCATAATTTTCTATTAAGGAAATGCAAGTATACGATGTGTGATTTGTTTTGCTATTTGATTTCATTAAATTCTATAAATTAAATTGTAATTTTAGTTGAAAAGAATAATTTTAGTATATGTTCATACTTCATACTATTGTCTAGATCCATTCCTTGATATCTTCTTAATGTCTTTTAATATATTTATCGTAATTGAATACCTAAACAAACTTGATTTATAGCCACTAATCAATTTATTCCTCCTCATAATAACCTTAACAATTTTGCTGAATTGATTAGTATTTCTATTCAATAGCCTCATTATTCCTCCCATGAATCATTAGCCTTTTATTATCTTCTAAAATCATTGGAGACCTAATCCTTATATATTGTGATATATTCTTCTACAGGAAGATAGAGAAAAACTCATCACATATATATCCATTTACTTGGATTGTATAATCCTTTTTCTCTTGAATAGTATGGAACAAGTGAAACAATTAGTTTTCTCCTCTCTTCTTTAATGCTGGGTTTTTTCATTATGGATCGTGAACTCCTAATTTAGTAGTAGAAGAGCTTATTAAATTCTGAAGAATATACTTATACCAGATGAAATATTTTTAAATGGAATATCTTTGGTAAGATATCCAATAATTTTTACATAATATTCTTTTATTAAAGAACGAGAGAACTAAATTTATTTAGGACAGACTAACAAATGAATCATCTATTTCTGACTTATTGCTAACACATGCATATATCTCTTTCTTGTGTCATATTTTTCTTAGCAAGGGCCCGGCCCTTTAAAAGAGACTGTATTTACACCATGCGGTAGACTTTTGGCTTCATGACGTACAAGCCTTTTACATTGATATATGTGTGGAAAAATTGCGCACATAAGCAAATAATTATTAGTTAATGAGCTAATATAGTTATAATTCGAATTAATTATAATTTGCGGTAAATAACGAGTTGTAATATAGTTTTGTATACTTCGTGCAATTTATATAAACGTTATGCGCGATTATAAAAAAACTGTGCGCAAATCAAATTGTATATCGAAATATACAAATCCTGTGAATTGTATAGCGAATTATACAAATGTAATGCATAAATTGTATAGCAAAATATACAAACGCTATACAAAAACTATGAATTGTATAGGGAATTATACAAACTTATACAAATGTTGAGCCAATTATACAAATACTACTATAACTATAGTTATAAAATATAATTATCCAAATTATAATTAAAATATTTTTGAATGGCTATATGGAAAAATTTAAAGTTTGGAAAAGTTTATTTTTACTGTTCCATTTTAACCATCACTTTTAACTCTTTGCATGTTCATCAAGAAAAACACCAAAAAAAATTATAATTTATTAGGTTATTTTTATTTATAAGAATATTTTCTTGGCATTGATAAGTAGTGTTAATAATGAAATGTTACTAACAAGGATTGTGGTTGAATGAAAGGATTCTTTCACCTTTAATCGATCTTGAATTTAAACTATGAATATGAAAAAAAAAAGAAGGAACAACCTCTTTCAAGTAACGCTCATCTTACCCGACGTGAATCAAATACTGCCTGACTTGTGAAAATTCCCAAGTGAACTTACTCTTGAGTTAGCAAGTTTGGGTGTGCCAAAGCTAGCTAGTAAGGACACATTAGGCCATTCTATTTTATGGTTAAGTTAGGTCTATGAATTGTAAGTTGGGAGATTGAATTCTTAGAATTTTGTCTGAGGAATATCCAATTTAAAAGAAATAAAATCACGTAGAACTAAGAAATGTGAATATGTAATATATATATAAAGAAAATATTTCTATCTAGCTAAACAGTGTAGGTTGTCACCCCTCAAATGAATGTGACTATGCACATTCCGAAGGTTTGGGGCTAAAATATTTACTCGATCGATGAGGAAACAATGGTGAGAAATAGCCTTTAACATCTTTTTTTTTCTTTGCAGCTGAACTATTACAGCAACCATAGCAACATCAATAATTTTAATGTCACAACATTTGCATCATTATATCGTTCCACGAGTCTATAGGACCAGGCAAACACCAATGTAGACAATCATTCTGGACTTTTTTGTTCTTATTTTCTGCAGCAAATGGTTGATATTGCCTGTAGACTCCAGGATGACCGTCTGGCCTCAGCAGTGAAAGTAAAGTTGTGTCAAACAATTTTATGTTCGCTCCGAATTCAGATGCTCTCTCGAATTCTTCCAACTCGATTTTGCGCATTGCCTCGTCTACATAACCAGTGTCAACCTCACCTTCTCTGAAGGGCCCTGTTCTGTTACAATAACCTCCTGAATTCCATTCACCATTCTCAAAGTGATCAGGGGTGGTGGTTCTCAAAAATGTGTACGCCTTGTTCTTCGAGCTTGTGATGAATTTCATAGTTGAATTCAATGCTTTGCGATACGCGTACTGAAATCCCACCTGTGTAATGTTCTTACCAGCGCAGTTGTGGCAGCCAACGATCGTGTCATTCTCAAGGTAAATCGTAGATTTCAGGTACCATTTGCCACCAGCAATAAATACATAATCAAAACTGTGAAATTGTTGAGTCCATACGTCATCCAGTTTGTCAAGATGAAGCTGAGTAATATCCGTTGTAACTCCATTGTCATCTTCAAAAACGGTTGATTTTGCAAGAAAAGGTGACCAAATGACAGATAGATTGAAGTCGTGGTTTGGAAAGTACCATCTTCTGCTTTTGTATTGCTCGTCATGGTAGACGTCATCAACTTCTTCCTCCTGTTCAACAATGTACACGTGATTAGAGACAACTAGTACCTTTTCCCCTAAAGTTTCTGCTGCACCGGTCACAATGAGATTTTATGAATTGCATCTAGTAAGACTTCTATAAAGCAAAAACATCAAAAAGGTACTCAAGTAGGTAAGGAAATGAAACAATATGGATATAACGTGCCCTTAAGCTTGTGCATAAGAGAGCAAAAGGATTACTCTACATATATATAATTACAACCCTGCCTAGTTATGCTAGAAAAGCTCCAGGTATTCTGATTTATCCAAACCCCTCGTTATAATAAGTTAAAAACTTCTGGTCCTCTTCTCATTTTGCGTTTCATTAATCTTTGCCAAATAAATGCGTAGCATAAGACTAAGAAATCAGATTTCTGTTGAAAAAATTTTATGCTGATTATTGATATTTATTAGATTTCCATCCTCCAATGAGCAGCTTCTGATCTTATTTATAAAGAAAATTCCATATTCAGTCAGTCATTTCCAAGTAAAACAAGTAGTGTACTAAAAAAAAGAATCAGCAAGCACAAGACATTTGTAGCAGAGACACAACAGGTAAGTAAAATTTCTATCAGAACCTTTCCTTATTTCTCTTTTATAATCACCATTAAGGTTTTATTCTTTTTAAATACGCAATTTGAGAAGATTATTTCATCTAAACTGTCTGTCATCAACCGCAAGGAGATAATAATGAGTCCAGCTCAGCTAATTTTCTTGGTCAAAGAAGATGCAAAAGTAGTCTTAAATGTTCACCTAGTTAGGTTTGGGACTAAGCTTGAATCAACTTATCAACAACTCTCAAAACCAAATGTTACAACTACAAAGAGCTGGCTTGCGGGACCAACATCACCATAACAGAGAGTGACATTACGGATAAATCCAATATGTTGCTATGCCCACCTCAAGATCCTAATTATGGTTTGTGAGATACAACTAGATAAATCACCACAAATTGTAATGACATACACTAACAGCCACAAGAAGCTTGTTGATACCATTTAAGAGCAATTATTGATGTTAGCAAGTAGTTACGAGAAAACAACTGAGTCACGTAAAAATGAAACAAGACAAAACAAAGAACAGCTAGTTGCCTTGTTCCAGTAAAACTCTTTTACAGCTTGAAAATGTACCTGTGAGAGAATACACAGCAATGACTGCACATGATTGCGCATAATTGAATCGCCTATGAAGGTGAATGATTTGTTTCGCATCAAATTGAGGAATTTTTTAGGGTTAAATCTGGGTAACTCACAGTCTCTTGGATTCCATCTCCAGTAAAGATATCCAGCATCAGGTCTCCCATTTTTCATACAATTCTGATGAGATTCAATCGAATAGCAAGTGGCATTCGTGTAAACTGGACCATTTGGATCATGAACCCAATTTCCTATAAATAAAGCACATGTCCCTGTAAAAAAAGAGACACAGCTCAAACTGCAAATCTAAATTTTTACTCAAACTGTTCTTTTTTCTTTTACTAAAATTAATGACAACAAATCAGCGAAGACAATATAATAAAAAAAAAAAAATCTGCCATCCACATTTTATTGTTCAATGTTATCTCACTAATCCGTTTTTCATGGAGAATGTTCAGTTTCTCCTTTTCTTAAGGGGTTTTCACAACAAATTGATGAAAGACTTGTTCATCTAATACCAAAATATACAAAATGAATCACAAAAAATGCAGAGAAGTGAACCAAAATTACCCACCTCATTGATACATACAAATTCCAATAAACTAAAAAATAAAAATAAAAATAAAAACAGGGATTTTTCAACTTTCAAGAATCAATTTTTACAAGAACTGATACGGCATGACCAGAAAAAAGAACCAAGAATAAGAATGTTAACTAACCATTTTGCAAAGTGTGGTTCTTTGGAAGATCAATTGTCACCACAGATTCACTCACGGTCACCGGAGGTTCACTCATGGCCACCGGCGCCGGAAATGTGTTGTTGGAAAGCACAGCTGCATTATTTACCTTAACCTCGGAGAACTGTTCTAAATTGGACAAGAAGAGTCGATAGACAAAACCCAACAACAGAAAACAAACTGCAAATTTTACAAAAATTAAGGAAAATGGTTTCTTAATAATGTTGTTTCCATTAGAAGGCTTCATTGTTCTTGGTTTCTCTGCACTTGTTGTCACAGAGACCTAATAGACTAACAAGAGTACATTTTAAGGTCTCTGCAACAACATAGAAGTACGATAATAAAACAAAGATAAGAAAGATGATGATGGAAAAAATAAAGTATTTAAAAATATTAAGTATTTTTGGCCATTGGCAACCGTCACTAGGAAATTTTTTTTTTTTTTTTTTAAAAAGAAGGGGTCGTTAGAAATTAGGCAAAGTAAGTTACACAAAAGTACAAAGAGAGGAAAGGGTACAATGGGAATAAAGTGGGCTTCACTTTTATCTGTGAAATGGTGCAGCCCATTGTATGTTCAGTGCTAAACTTTCCTTTTTGAGGTCTGATAATTTTATTTTAGCAGTAAACTACTGTCTAACAAAGATGACATCCTATCTAGAGATTAACAAGTCTTAAATTTAAAATTTTTTTGTTAAAAATGAATGAATATTTATCACTTTATCATTATCTTTGTTGGTATTTAGTGTTAACCTGCAATTGTGTGTTTTATGTTAACTTGTTTTCCTTGATTTAACAAAAAAAAAAAATCTTTCGCTCTCCAAAGTTTGGTTTTATTTTAGGTTAAAATTTAAAAAGGATTTTCTTTTTTCAAATCAAAATTAAATGGTATTTGAAAGTCAAGATTGATGCTTCTTTGGGAATATTTTGATGCTTCTTCGGAAAAAGGAAAATAAATTCTATGATTATGTTATTAGTATGTGCTATATATTGATAGATGTAGATAAAATTTACTAAACTAATAATTGAATAACTAATTTGGTAAAAAATATATCACATCTAAATTAAGATTTAAATAGTTAAATGAATTTGATACTGAAAATTATGAAGGCTGTATAGAATTATGTACATTTATCTTTTAAAAAAATGATGTTTAAATGGAGATATAAAGAAGAAAATGTTAAAAGAAAAGGAGTGGGGATTACTGAACAAAAACCGTTAAAAGAAAAGGGTGGGGCATTATTCTTGCGCTTTGGAGATTCTTTAGCCTATATTATGGCTTTTCTTTCTCCTTTTTCTCACATTTTTTTTGGTTGGATTGCAATTTGCCAATTGTCATTCGATTAATTATAAACATAGAAATATTGAAAAATATTTCCAAATTACCCGAAAATATGAAGACAAAATATAATTATTAACAATTCTATTTTGTTATTAAAAATATTTAAGTTTTCATAATAAAGAGCCGACGTATTAATATTTATAATATATATAAAATTTTCAATTGGGAGTTGTAGTTGTTGTCACTTTGTTCAAAGTTGCAATTCTGATCCGTGAAATCACTTTGGCACTTTGGGACCTAGTTTTTCAACCTAAACGTACATCCCTTTGAGTTCATAGTACAACAACCATCCATGGTTGATATTAAGCAGATGAAACCTCAACTGGATCCACACCCATAATTAGGATAGATTCACTAGTTCTTTTTATTTGCATCCATTCGAGAATGTAGGCTCGAGACTTCATTGTTTGATGGAACTAGACATAGATCCCGGAGAGGAGTTGTTCTTAGAGCTTTACCAGTTAAAAGCAAAACATGATTTATTAATGGAAAATTTGTGAAATCATCTTTAGAGGATCCAAACTTTATGCAATGGGAGAGGACGTGTGATCCTTTCTGAATTCTCTTTCACCAGATCTACAAGATAGTTTGCAATAGGGAAACAATGCTAAAGAATGTGGAAAGAATTGAAAGACAGGCATGATGTTGTAAACTGTATCAGCTTTAAAAAGAGATCAATGATCTTGTCCAAGGAAACTTGAATATCACTAGATATTACACAAAAATGAAGATTTTTTTATGAGGAAATAATATCATTAAGGTTAACTCTTTGTGTACTTGTATGAAGATGTGGTGGAAAGACCAAAATGCATGAGGCTGAACAACACGGATGACTCATACACTTCTTGATGGATTTAAACGAGATGTATATTACCATTAGAAGCAATATCCTAATGATGAATACCTTACCTAGAATGCCACAAGCTTTTGCCATATTGTCACATAAAGAAAAACAAAGAAAAGTGAAACCTCGCAACCACACATTGTAGGAATCTACCTCCCGAAATGCATCTACTTCAAATCATATTGGTTTAGGAACTCAAAGGTTTCAAGACAAATTACAATTCATATAGGGGTGGTGCAAATAGTTTTGGGAACTCTAACATAATAATATTCTCAGAGGTAATTCCAATGATAACTCTTAATCACATAACATTTTAAGTCTATTTTGTGACTTTTGCAGGAGACCTGGACACACTAAAGAGAGATGCTACAAACTTCATGGCTATCCATCATCAAGTTCAAAAATTTTCAAAGGAAAAGGTTCAAGTTTTGCAGCAAATGTATACACTGCTGAGGTAGATAGAAACTAGTGTGAGGAAGGTCCTAAGATGAAGATGAAACACTAGCAGATACCACTAAATTTGTACAAAGACTAGTATGAACAGCTGCTTAACCTCATGAGAACTTTTCAAGTGGGGAATAAAATTGATATCTCAGGAAATATGTTGAGTGGAGTTGTGAACCTGGCAAGTGTACTTGCTTATCTTTGAGTGGTAAAGTTAGACAATGATTCCAGTTCATTGTCTAACTTTACCACTCAAAGATAGGTCAATTTTAACAGTTTCTCTTGTTCACTGTAGGGACCTTCTCTGAAGAGCTCTCTGAAACTTAATAGGACCAAGGGTGACTTATATTTCCTATGTCCCCAAATGTCTTAACTGTTGCCTACTTTCTGATGGTAACGATACATCCCATGTCACTTATCATTCCCCTAATGGTGAACTTGTTTCGTCTTTAGTCAACTATGAAGAAACTCTGCAGGTTAAAAATAAATGCCAAGCTTCATCATGATCTACTGTAAGATAGTCTCAAACGTATTAGAAACTTGTTCTGCTTTCGATTTTTCTTCTTGTTCTGTTTTGATTTTATTTCTTTTCCTATCAATTCCTTTTACAATCAAGATTACTGAATTCCTATGACATGCTAGATTAGGATATGTACCTTTTGTAAAGATGAGGAGTATCTCCACCATACCTGTAAATTTTTTTATTAAACAATCCTTGTGTCATTTGCCCCATGACTAGACAAACCAAAATGCCCTTCCTAGAAAGTATAACCACAACTAATAAAGGACTGATCACACTTCATCACATCTCCATAGATTCATAAATAGTCGTCGTCTTCACCAAACCCTTGACTGGAGTCAAGCATGCTATACTTCTAAATAAGTTGTCTATGATTAACTCACCTCCAACTTGAAGGGGATGGGGGGGAGGCGATGAGATTAGAGATTACAACTACACTTCAACTGACTAGAGTTAGTTAAAATCAAGGTTAGTTAGTTAATTTAGTTAGCTGATCGATTCATGTATGTATGCATACAACAGTTTATAATGATTATTCACTTTTTCATTCAAACATAAAAACACTTTATCGAATTCTTGTCTCTAGATTTGTTTCTCTCCCGAGCCCAACCTCCATTAATGAAGGAAAGAATCTACTTTTGCAGTTTATACTTGTAGTTTTATCACAATAGGTATATATATGCTTAGTTTATGATGAGGCCCGTTATTGGCTAAGTTGCCTTTTTTATTTTTTTCAGACATTCAAAATTGTTATTTTTATTTGTTAGATCATAACTTTTATTTGAACATTTAAAATTTATAATTTTATGCTTCGCGTTTGAAATTTCATATTTAGTTGGCAAAATTTTAGATAATGTATAAATTATTGGTACGTAACAAATTGCTTGGAACTTGTGGTGATTATATTTCTTGTTCCAATTGAATTTTACTTTTCTCTGACCATAGTTTAATCTATGTGATTAAAGATAAGATAAACAAATCAATAAAGTGGTGGATCACTTCTTTTTCTATTTTTTTTTAATTCAATCCATTTTGCTTTTAGTTTCCATTTCCCAATAAATACGAAGCAACCAGTTCCATTAGTACAAGAGATTAGGGGTGTTTATCGTTGGATTTTTAGTGACAATAGATGGAGTAATTTGAGAGATCATCATATTTGTTTAAAATTATTGTTTTGATTTTTTGTACTTTCAAAAGTTTCAATTAAATATCTCAATTCAATAAAAAATTATACTTTAAACAACTCTGATGGTTGATTGAGTGATATGATAATGAAATGATTGAGGTGTAAAAAATGTGTGAAATTGATGACATATTAAGAGTGTGAGGTAGTACTTTTAATTTAAAAAGAATGAATGAAATAAGACAATTAAATAAAAAGAAAAGAAAAGAATCGTTAAAAATTATATTTTTATATTATGTGGTGTTGTATCGTAATGTATTATTATAATAATAAATATAATCTTTGAATTGATTGTATCACTTTCTGACGTTATATAATGTTACACATCAATAATCTGAAGGATAACCCTATAAAGAAAAAGATATGAGATTATTAAATAATAAGTAAAGATAAAATGAGGAAAAATATAAGATAACGATGAATTCACACTAAATTGATTATTATACAAAATGATAGTTTTTATCGTTACATAATAATGAATTTAAACATTACGATATAATAAAATTTAAATAACAATTAAAATAAATATTATATTTAAACTAATACCATAATTGTGTGATTTATGGATTCTGCAGTGTCTTAACCGACACTAAATAAATCTTGTATCTCAAATAATTGTACACTTAGATATTGTTTTATAATTAATAAAGGTACAATTCAAGATCTAAGTAGTGAGACCATCCTGATATTGGTCAGGTAAATCTTACTAACTTTATTAGGGAATAAAGACAAGACAACTCTATTCCCACTAATAAATCCGCTTTCAGGCTATTTCTTATTATATCTACTCGAATCATTTTTTAACAAAATTTATACTTTATATTATAAGGTTTTTTTTTTAATTATTGCAATTTATAAATGAGATTGGACAACATTAAGGAGCATTGCACGTGAAAATAACTTTTGATATGATAAGTAGATTGCTAGTGGCCCTACCAAAGTGTGAGTGTGTATATATATATATATATTTATGTTATATTAAAAAAGAGAAGATCCTTAAAAATGTTGTTTGAATTTTTTGTTCTTCATTAAAAGACTCTTCTTGAATTATTTATTTTTTCATAAGTTCATAATTAAATTAAATTTTTTTTTTCTGTAATGTTTGTTACGAGATGAGATATGCCCTTTGATCACGCCAAAGTGCATATAACTAGATTAGTATACTTTAATGGTATCGAACAATAATTTTATAGTATTTTTACTGAAGCACGTGATACTATCAAACGTATATATATTTATGTTTTGATAGCATCAAACGTGCATTAATAATTTAAAAACAAAGACGGTATGAAAGTAAAGAGGTATGAGTTTTTCTTTTTGGGTAGAAGTGTTGTTTATGAAATAACAGATCATCCATATTAGTATTCCAATCTTTGGTTAGAAGTGAAATAAATTCCATAGATTTATGGTGCATGTAGCCCATTTGAAGGCCCACTAATAAATATGGGCTAATGTTATAGGGCCCACATTCTATGGATGGCTATTTCCATACCAGCAATCATTGAATTGGTCCTATTAACCCTGCACTCGTGCCACGACCAATATTCTTTTCCAAATAAAGAAATAATTTGCACGTCCAATCTATATTGCAATTGAATTTTGTTTAGAAAAGAATCATAATAGTAACTCATTATCAGCATAATATGGAGTGGTTATGGCCGGTGCCAGCACAAGCCCAATATGGAGTTTTGAGTATTTTAAAATCCAATAAATGCCAAAGTTTGGAAGGATGGCAGGTTTATAGTATAACATCTTTTGTGGAAAATAAGAGGAAAACATGTGGTAGTTGACCGTGGAGAACAATCTGGAAGACCATCTGTGACACTTCAACATAGATGTTGGGTATAGAAGTATAGACGTCGACTTTTAAAGCTATGTGAACTGCGGATAATATCACTGGCAAGCTGGTTAGAGCTGCTTGCTTCACTTGGATTTCAACTCATGAGGATTGTTCAACACATGACAAATATGCAGATAAGAGGTCTCACCATATGCAGCTGATGTGTTCAATGTGAAAAAGCTAATGAATCAGTAAATCGCTTATTGCTCCACTTTACTATCACCGGTGTTGAAAGTAGTGCCTCAAAAGCTAGAGATTAGTTGTATCTCAAAAT
>DF367984.1:530-10975 GCA_000787875.1 Solanum virginianum
AAGAGAAGGGAAATGTCTCGCCCTCTTTAACAAATCTATATATATATATATATATATATATATATATATAGAATATCATAAGACCTTCTTGTAAATATATGTATGTATATACCATAATAACAAGTCAAGGCCTCTTAAAAGAGTTAATATCTTGGTCAAATTAACACTTGGACCAATCACAAAGCCACACACTTAATATTCTAGAATTAAATTTTCCCAACATATAAATATACAATAAAAAGACTTAATATGCTTGGTCTTGTAAATGTGCACATGTCGGTCTTGTAAATGTACACATGTACATATAAACCTCTATAAGTTTCTACACACATACTTAAATGAAAATTCCAACTTAAATTCTCAATTTCTCCAAAATTACACTTAAGTGTAGAATCCCCCAAAAATTACAATATTGGTCCCAAAGTTCAAAATGATTCCAAAACACCAATATACGGGTTCTAACAACATTTGACTCAAATTTCATAATTATCAAAAGGAAAAAATATGTAACTAGTCAAAATTATCAACTTATTTACTAAAAATAGCTATACTTTAAAAATATTATTAAATATAGCTATATTATAATATACTAACAAATTAATAGTATCCTAATCTAATTCCTTTATTTCCTCAGCTGATTAACATATTTTAAAAAAAAAAAAAGACTAAGAAATTTGTACATGTTTTTTTCATTATTCCATGGTCTCTCTCCCCATTTTCATCAACCTACTTCTCTCTCCTCCTTTATCCCTCGTTCTTTTTTTTTTTTTCCTTCAAAAATTTGAATTTTCAATCTAAAAGGATTCAATTGATTCAAGTAACAAAATCTTTATCATATATTATTTTGGGTATATTTTCTTATTCTATTTACATGTTTGTGCTTATTTATCAATTTTATAATTCTATATACATATTATGTTTATCAAGATATATATATATATATATATCAACGTAATTTATGTTTTATTTTAAAAAAAAAAACTTATATATATCAACGTAATTTATGTTTTATTTTAAAAAAAAAAACTTTATGTTTTTTTAAATATAAATCACAACTACAATTCTCATGGTCTCATCATTTTTTTCTGAGAAAAGATACGAAGTCACCACTGATGTTGTCCCAAATTTTTAAAAAGACACCCCAACTTTGCGGACGACCTATTATCCCACAAATCTATTTATTTTCTTTGTAAATATCCCATTTTGACCCATTATTCGACTGTGTTTATTATCACACAATAGAAGCGCGTGAATGATCCTGGGGCCACCTCGATTGACCAACTAAATAAAACCATGTATTTTCTCTTTTCTTCCACTATTAATTCACCATCTTCTCCATAAATATACAGAGATGACCGTTCGAGGCTTCAAAAATAGGGTCTAATTTTGTGAAGGAAATCAAATGAAAAATGTAAAAGTTTCCAGTGCAAATCTATATTCTCCAACTGTTCAAAGTATAATTTCTTCCTAATTTCTTTTAAAGTTGATAAATCTAATATTTCTTGTGATTAGATTATGATGTTCATTCTTAACTTGAATCGCATTTGTAATGATGAAAAGGATCCGATGTTGCATGTAAAAACACGATGCAAATATAGAGACTTACTTTCGTTACGAACTTCGTGGTCGACGAACAATTCAGCTCGCAGATTTTGGTCTTGTCCACATATCGTGTATGTTCTCTATATAAATTATTTCTGTTACTTTTTATTTTTATCTCTTTAATTATTTATGGCTTATTTTAGGAGAAGTCATGCAACTTCTTTAGATGGAGAGATCAAGAAGATGTTGATACACGATCCAAATACGTTATTACGAGATTGGCAAGAAGAATTAAGGAGTTAGAAAAAGCATTGACATTTTATGAAAGTAGTGTCGAAAGTTCCAAACTGGTAATGAAGGAGAAGAAGAAGAGCGCATGTTGTAACTAGAAGCTAATTGTCTTGATAGTCATGGTGTTTTTCCTATTCTTAAGCATTAGCAAGAATGTAAAGGATCAAACATGTAGTTATGTGTAACTGAAATTGCCATAGTTGTTCTATTCTATATCTTGAGTTTGGTTTCTGTTTTTTTGTTGCTTTATTTAGTTGGAATAGTTATGACTTTTACAAGATAGAATTGTATTTTGTTATGTAATGTTTCATATGTTTTTTGTTTATCTTGTAACCATTCGAGAAAATTCAAAGTCTTTAATATAAGCATTGATATAGTTTGTTGTGTAAAGGCTTACTGGTAAACCTTGAACCTTGTTACATGAAGATACAATGGATATAACAAAAATGTTGTACTAATTGAATAAATAGAGAACTTCATTCCAACAATAACCAATGTTTCAATTACAACAAAATACTTAACCTTGTTTTGTTTGGTACATAAGAAAATACTATTTCATTCCAACAAAAAAATAGTACCAAAACATACACAATAGAAATTATTTGTGAATATCAATAACACAATATCAGAATGTTACTTTAATGGAACATGGGTCTTTCTACTTGAACTGGTTTGACTTTGATTATTTGCAGCAGCTTTAGACTTAATTTCACTAACTTTCTCATTCTTCATTCTTTCAAGATTGCTATTGGTAATAGTTGTCTTTCCCTTCCACTTGAATTCATGTCTTGGTGTGTAACCAATATCACCAGTAACAACATCAACTCTCTTTGTGGGTCTTGTACCAGTATTTATTGCTCTTCTACTTGAAAATCCTGGCTACATAATCAAATTACAAATATTCAAATCAAAGTTACAACACCTACCATTCTTGGGGTTCAAGAGTTATATCAAATCAAAGTTAATATTCAAGTCGTTACTTACATTAAGAATTGTAGAGTTATCTTCAGCTTGATATATTTTAACACCTATCATTCTTGGCCTTTTAAAAGGTCTTGTTTGTACCTCACTACTATCCTCATGTTCTACTGGTCTCTTCCCTCTTTCTAGCCCTCTTCCTTTATCAGTTGCTTCAAAAGTTGTTTGACTTTGTTGATACATCCCTCCTCTATCAATGCCTTCATTTATATTTTTTGTTGTGTCTATGTGTATGTAGTAGTTTCATCTAATTGAGTTGAAATACTTGCAACGCTGCTTCTTTCTCTACCTCTTGTTGTACCACTTTCATTGTTTGAGGTGACCTGTGAAGAAGCTTCAGCTGAAGGACTTGCAATACTGCCTCTCTCTCTACCAGTAGCCTGTGCATTGATATATTAGTATAAGTACATACAACTTACATTTGAACAATAACAAATTAAAATAACTGTGCATAAGCAAATGTTTTAGCTGATTGACTTGGAGCAACTTTGTCACTTGTGTGACATCTTGTGGTGGCCTAATTCTTCATTAGTGCATATATTTGTAAATTTATTTTTTTGAAGGCAAAATACATATACTTGATTACCTATGAAGAACCTTCAGCTGAAGCACTTGCAAAATTGTCCCTTCCTCTAGCTCTTGCTCTATTAGTAGCCTGTGTATTGATATTATCAGTACAAGTACACATTACTTATAAATTATTAAGATCTATACCTGTGAAGAATTCTAGCTGAAGCACTTGCAACACTGCCTCTTCTTGTTCCTTTTTCTCTGCCTTTTGGTCTATCAGTAGACCGTGTATTGGTATTATCAATACAACTACATATAATTTATATTTGAAAATAACCAATTAAAATACCTGTGCATGAGTAGATGTTTCAACTGATTGAGTTGGATTAGTTTGACCTCTTGTAGGACATCCCCTTTTATTATGTCCTTGTGTACCACATTTACTACAAGTCATAATAGCTCCACATTTGCTAAGTTTTTCAGTTTTTCTTCTTTCATTTGCCTCTTTTCTTCTAACTTTACTTGGTCTTCCAGGTAGCTTCTTTACCCTTAATGGCTTTACTGTTGGGTTATTTGATGTTAGCCATATTTTCATGTTATTCATTAGCTGAATAAAATGAGAATATGTGCTGAGGTAGGTTTTCTTGTTGTAGTAGCTAGACACATAATTGATTGGTTCCAACTCCTTGTAATGAAGGGCAGCAATACCACCAGGACAAGGAATTTCCCTAGGCTGCCAAGATCTACAAGTACAATTCGTACTAACAATGTTCACAGTATGTGTAAAATCATGGTGCTTAATCTCAAAATTGTTTTCACTGTTCCAAGATAAGTTGCACTGCATGAACTTGTCAATATTTTCTTGCAAAATCTTCATAGACATAGGAGATATATCAGTGATTTAAGTGTTTAAGAACTGTCTCAAATCATCAATTCTTTTCATCATCTTTACCCTAATCTCCTCAAGCATTGTGATGATTGTTTTATACATAGCAAACAATGTCCATGTACTAAAACTCTTTGCCATATTATTGTCTACAACATCACATTTACTGTACTCTTGAAAATATACCTTGCACCATGTATTCAAATTATACCATAGAAGATCATCCAAACACCCTTCTAAACTTCTTCATCTCCTATATATTATCCTTCAACTCAGCTTCAAATGTTGATTTAGCAATCTTCCAAAATACTCTTCTTCTTTGTACTCCTTTCTAATTTTTACAATAATTTGTAAGAACATGTATTGCATATTTTTTGTGTTCTACAACAATTTTCAGTCCCAAATAAAGCAACATAACAGAAAAAATAATTAAAATACAAAACTAAAAAAATATATTAAGACAGTAAAATAGTATTTAGGATCATACCTTTTGCATATCAGTAATAAGGGTTAATTGATGCCCTTGTCCAAGTTCAAGATCATTCCTCACTAATTCGAAATCATGTCCAAGTAAATCGATTTTCAAGCTCAACAACTGCCTAAGCAATAGGCAATATTTGGTTATTTTCATCTCTACAAACAATCACTAATAATTGTCCTTTATACACATCTTTGAGGAAATACCCATATAAACCAATCAACCTCCTAACACCTCCAAGAAATACCTTTTTCAAAGCATCAAAGCAAACATAAAATCCTTCAAATACTCTCTGTCCAAAGTCATCTTCTTCTCCAACCTCCACAACACACGTGTTACCTAGATCACACCTCAAAATCTTATCTCTATAATAAAAACTCCTCCCATGCTCTACAATATGATCAACCATGATCTGTTGTAATACTCTAGTCCTAGCTCTTCTCACGGTTGTCCTACCAACATGAATATCCAATTCTTTTCTAATAAGGTCCTGCAACATCACAATGCTAACATTTGGTTGTTGAGCTATTCTTTCTTTGTATTTGGTGGACAGAAATTTTGAGTTGCAAAGATAGTTAAAAGTTGATGTCAGATATTTATAGATAGGATTGTATCTTTTAACTATGAAATCTCCACTGCTTTTATCCTTACTTACACACAACAACTAAGGGCAAGTATTCTTGCAACATCTCACTCTATCTCTGTCAGGCTCATTCGCATATTTTTCAATTTGAATTTTTTCTTGAACTATATATAACACTTTCAAAAATTAGTCCTAATTCACAAATAAATTTTTTAGAGGTTTCATAAAAAATAACTCTATTTGGGATTTTCTTTTTTCTCACAGGTTTGTGTGGTACTTGCTCAACCTCTTCACTATCTCCCCAACCTGTGTCATCATATATTTCAAAGCTAGGAGCTTTATCACTTAGGTAGTAAGGTTCATCACCTCCTAGCTTACCAACTAAGCTTTTCCTAATACCAATATTTGTCTCATCATATCCTAAATCTGGATAAAATTAACATGAATCTATTCTGAAGTAGTACCTCTACTTCTTCTTTGTGACCTTTTGAAATGCCTCTTACTTGCCCTTATATCAACATACTCTTGATCGACATCACTATCAACCTCACTATCTTTATTAGTATCCTCTCCAGATTCTAAACCATCTTCTAATTCATCATCATCTGGATCAGTAAATTGAGATACAAGAGAAGGTACTAGAGGAGGTTGTTGAATATTAGGCACAAGAAAAGTAGAAGGTACAGGAGAAAAGGACTGAATATTTGGCATAAGAGAAGGAGAAGACACAGTAGAATAAGGCTGAATATTAGGTATATGAGAAGTAGAAAGTTCAGGAGAAGGAGACTGAATATTAGGCACAAGAGGAAGAGAACATACAAGAAGAGGAGGCTGATTAGAAGGCTCAGGAGAAGGAGAGGGAGAAAGTATAGGGGAAGTAGGGTGAATATTAGGCATAGGAGAAGTAGAAGGACAAGAAGATCGATTTTTGGAAGGACCAAGTGAAGAAGGAGGCTGATTATTAGGGTTACAAGCCTCATCCTCATTTACAGATTCCTTATCTACCACATTGTCCCCTATACTGAGAAAATACTCCAATTCAAGTGGAGCCTCTACAGGTTCATTTATCCCATGACAAACATACACCTCAACTTCATCTCCATTTTTTATCAAGTTGAAAAGGTCAAATATAATCTTATCACAATTTATAAGGACCAATAATCCATCCCACTTAATAAAGAAGTCATAATTTGTTGTATATCCTAAATCCTTTATGTAGCCCCTCAACTTAAAGTAAGACATTCTATCAACATCTACATCTAGGAATTTTGGCACACTCTCCCCAATATATTCTGGTGGGGGACCAAATTCTATTTGCCCTCATGATACCATCTTAAAGTTATCAGAATAAAAGACATGAGACTCCTGAAAAAAAAATTTGTAAATTAACATATTAGGAACAAATTACACAACAACACAACATAAGTCATTTTTATTCAACCCAAAATATGATCAAAACAACATCTTAACAGTAGCATAATACAACATAATATAACAAAATTCTAACCGTACAAAATACAAAAACCCTAACTGAACAAGATATTAAAAGATTCTACTAATAAAAACTAAAAATTAAGTCGATTCTAACATTTCTTAGATTAAAGTAAACACAAAACGTGTATTTACCCCAAATAATCACAAATACAACAACAACAACAAAAAAGGATAAACTTTAAGAAATGTAAGAAAATATGAACACCTAACTTCTTAACTTGCGATTCTTTGTTTACCCAACTACTTTGTGTATCGATGAACAAATTTGTGGAAGAAGAGATTGAAAATCCATGTACCAAGAAAATGAAAATCAAGAAACGAAGTGGAAGAAGACAACTGAGAAATGGAAAGGTCAAAATTTCTTTTAGAAAAAAACGAATCAGGTCTATTAGACCCGCCTTTTCAAATTAAATTAATAAAATAATAGGGATTGATAAACAAGCGCTTTAAAATGTACTACAGATGATGAGAAAATATGTCAAAATGGGGTATTTACAAAAAAAAATAGATTTATGGGGTAATAGATCGCCTGCAAAGTTGAGGTGTCTTTTTGAAAATTTGGGACAACATAACTAGTGAATTTATGTCTTTTCTCTTTTTTCTTCCAGAATATATTTGTATTCATTTAATATGTGTATTCCTATGTTCCATTTCAAATTTGTATTCCCATTTTTCTTCTTAAAGAAATTTGTATGTAATCAAATTTGTATTCCCGATTTCCATTTTAGATATGTATTCCAGTGTTCTTGTGAAAGAGGTCCGACTTCTGAAACCGTCCCCCGGGTTAATAAAATCCAACAGGTTTATCTTCCTTAAGTATATTTGTATTCGATTATATTTGTATCCATCATTTTTCACAATAACAAATCATAACGTAACTATATTTTTAGTTTTGCATCATTTTTCCTTTTAAAGTATATTTGTATCCGATTAATATGTATATGTGTTCCCATATTTCATTTTAAATTTGTATTTTCATTTCATCTTAAGTATATTTATATTCAATCATGCCTATATTCCCATTTTCATTTGAGATAGGTATTCTCATGTTCTTTCTTAAATATATTTGTATTCGATCACATATGTATCCACCACTTTTCACAATAGATTTGTAGTTTCTCATAATATTGTACCTTTTCTCAAATTGTCTTCATCCTTAATATGTATGCTATTTGTATTTATATTCGTTTCTTTTTAGTGTGTATTCAATATTCATCCCAAAGATATGCCAACTAGGCCTGTATTTTATTTCTAAGAATGTTTGCAATATGCATTCCCTTGTTCCTTTTTCATCCATATTTTTGCACTATATCCTATTATTTTTGTATTTAATCCTTGAAAATGATTTCATACAAAATACATAAAACATTTAGAATCATAAGCATCACATCCCCCTCATATTTTTTAGGTTGGAAAGACTGAAAGACAAGAATTTTACTGAAGGTTTGATCCCACGAGCCAGTCTACGACCCATAGAAGGAACCACGAGTTGTATGTAGGTTCATGGAAGATGCCTAGTGAAAATGAAAATTGAAAGATTTTCAGAAGGTGAATTACGTGTTATGAAAATGATCGTATAAGTGACCACGACCCGTCAATAGGCCTTGTAGAAAGAGTCCCTGAGGAACCTAAATTTTTCTAAGTTTGAAATCACTTTACAAAAGGACCTACGATTCGTAAGTAAATTTATAGGTTGTCCTGCATGTTCATAGGTTGGAAGCTACAAATTTCAGAAACTTGACTTTTGTGGCACAAGGTTCTATGGAATGAAGTATGGGTTGTATGTTGATCCATGGTCATAGGAAGAGTTTCGTGGATGACTCTGGCAGTTTTTAATGACGGGTGTTTTTGACATTTCCAAATCAGCTAAGCACTAAACTACATCATTTTGTCTACCCTTACTGACTTAACTGACCTAACCTTTATAAATCCTATTCCTAATTCATTAGCCTTTAATCCTTAAATTTCTCCCAAGGGTTTTCAATATTTCTCTCTCTAAATCAAGGGTTCCATTGAAGTTAAAGCTTAGGGGTTTGGTCAAGTTTTTTCAGATTTTCTTTTTCAATTCTAAGGATTCTATTAGAGGTATGTAGGACTTCATTCATGGATTAGTTTCATCCATGGAGCTCAATCCAAGACCTTCATTTATCAAAGTTTTATTATAATTTTCTATGGTATTTAAGTTATGATTCTTAATGCACGGATTATGATTTCTATTTGATAATTATGATTAATTATTCATGAATTATGATGAATTTCGTAATGTATATGATTTTCAAGCAAAAGTATGTGATTTCAAGTATGCTTGATTAGGACTTAATGACTTGATGTGGATTCCTTTATTTGATGATCCAATATGATTTTAAATTGCATGCATTCTTTATGAATTTCATCCAATTGCATGATTTTGACTTAATTGTCCATGGACCCCCACTTAGCCCTAGTATCTCATGATGAAGTTATGAATTTTTATGCCTTTGAACTAAAGTATGTAAATGCATGATTTAATGATGATGTTATGACAATGAGAATATTATGAAAGCTATGATGGTACTATGATAAAGAGGGTGATGAAAACCCAAATGTTTATGATGATGTTAAGGTGGGAATGTCAACCCATACTATGTTGAAAAGTAAAGTAGATTGACTATTCTTATGACATAATGCTTTTACGAAAGCTATGATGACTATTTATAAATTATTAAAGTATGATTTTAATAAAGTATGAACTATGTTAATAGCTATGTATATGGATGATTTATGTATTCTGTGGGATATGACTTAGCACCGAGAGGGTTTTGATAGATACCATGGTCCCATAACTATGTGTCATCATAGGAATGATGTTCATGTTTTATGCCTTAAAGTGCGCTAATGGATCCATATAACTTTAATGGACATTCAAAGTGCTAGAATAGAGCCTAAAGAGTGGGGTCAAATGATGGTTCTCACCATGCTAAAATAGAGCCTATAGAGTGAGGCTCAAGTCTACCTTGAAAAAGTAGACTCCTCTTAGCTTGATGTAGAGTGAATATCAGGATTTCAATGTAATAGTCTACATAGTATTATATGTCAGTTATAGTCCTATTCCCACATATGTATGTTAAGGTTATGAAAGAATTTTATGATACTTCTTCCTATGATTTAAACTTGGCTCATACATATTGTGTCCTTATTCATTTGATTATGATTATCCATATTGATATTATTGTGATATCTTTTGATTCATGATATACCTACATACTTAGTACATTCTACGTACTAACACATATTCTTTGTCTACATGATTTAACGATGTAGGAACGGACGACGAGGTGACTATTCTATTTTGCGGCTAGACTCAAATTTCAATCTTGAAGACTTGTTGGTGAGTTCCCATGCTTCGAGAGCAAGCCCTTTATGATGCTTTCCTTTATGCAAAGACTTTACCATTTTCTTCTTTTGATGCATATCTTGAGGGTGAGCTAGTGACTTATGTGCTAGACCCCGTCAAGATCTATGATGTAGAGGTATGATTTGGACCTAATTGATTGATGTATAATCCCTCATGAGAATTATGATATTCTCACCTTATGTACTTATGTTTGCCTATTTATTCTCTTATGTATGCTTATTTTACCTTATGAATGCTTATGATATGAACATGAGGCTTGGATGGGATGTCTTGGGATTTTACATTCGCT
>DF367982.1:6557-14057 GCA_000787875.1 Solanum virginianum
CAGAGGAGGAGGAGTACGAACTGAGTTCGAATCATTGTTCATGCAAAGAGATAAAGATAAAAATTAGTATGCGATATAGATGAACCCAAATAAATGTTAAGAATCATCAAAATGAAATAGTTTTTAAGTAAAATCGACTATGGAAGGTAAAATCATTGAGTTTGAAATAAATTATAATATCAATCTTGCTAGATGCCACACAAGCAAATAATAGTTTTAAGTAAAGTCAACTATGGAAGGTAAAATCGTTGAGTTTGAAATAAACTAGAATATCAACCTTGCTAGATGCCACACAAGCAAATAATTTTATATCAATTTTGCTATACAACTTTACTACTTTACTACTATTGCAAAGAAGATAAATTAACTACTATTTCAATAAGTAGGTTCAAGACAAACTTCACTACTAAAGAAAATAACGTTACTCTAATTTCAACAAATGAGTTCCTTGACTATACTTTAAGTAAAATAATTTTTAGCACTTTTTAGCCATAAAACACTACGAGAAACAAACATTTTAAAGACCACAGAAGCTTGAAATTGGCTAAGAAAACCATAAACATTGAACAAGAAACATGAAATCAACATCAACTTCTAATTCAAAATAACATCACAACTCGACTCCGGGAATGTCTTAACGACATATACAATGACAACATGGCATCGATTCACCACAATATGAATGGCTCAAGTTAAGCAAAACATAAATGAGAAGATTTAAGCACAACATCGATATTCATCTCACAACCAAGCACACATATTTGAATAGATGAAGAAAAATGAAATTAAGGCAATTACCTTTTCTGGAGTAGGAACTGGAACAATGACAAGCTGAAAGGTTTTCCACCGCCCAAAAGATCGTTTATGTATGCCCTGTGAACTTGAAAATGAACCTCTAGCCTCGAAATCGAATGAGTTCCTAGACAAAACTCGGCTCTTCAAAATTGAAATTGAGTGTGTTTTTGGAGATGAAGGAATGACTCAATATGTGCCTCTCTTTTAATTAATCTCTGTTGCCCCTAAAACAGTGAGGAAAAGCCCAATTTATAGGGGACGATTAAGGCTTGAAAATGGGGGAAAATTAATGATTTGGGGGGCCTTTTTTTTGTTTCAAAATTTGAATATTGGGGTCAATGGTCATTGTTGTTGTCTCAAGGGAGAAGAAGCATGCGGGTGTCAGTACTTTTGGGAGATTATGTTGGCTGGAAATTGTTTTAAGAAGAAGAAAAAACATGGGGGATACAGGTGAGGTGAGTATGAAAGAGATAAAGAGAAATTGGGGGCGTGTGGCCCCCATGCATGGGTGTCTATATATGAGATGTACATATTATATGTGGTAGAGATGCTGAAGTATGTATTCTTGTGAAAGAAAGAGAAAAAGAAATATAGAGAAAAGTAAAAGAAAAAGTAGAGGTGCAAAAGGAAAAGGGGTAAGGGAAAGAGGGGACATGTGAAATATCAAGTAATGAGCTTCTCGACTAATAATATAAATATGATGATAGTCCAACTGTAACGAGGTGGATGACTCAATAATAATTCAACGTAATGAGCTTCTCGAAATATCAATGTGAAATAATTAATTTTAAAATAATTTCTAATAAAATCAAGATAATTAACAAGAAATAAATTTATTTTTTTAGAATGATTTTTCAATAAATATAACTCTAAATAACTTAAAATATATTTTTTTCGAAGATAATTATTTCACATTGTTAAAAATTAAAGAAACTCGATAATTAATTTATATTGTAAAGAGTAAAAATTTGGTGTCAACAACTGCCCTTTCTTTGGATATGATCGATGAAAGAGATCGTGGACAAAGAAACTTGACAAATCTAATTTTTAGCCGACCACATCTTCATCTTTCGAAAGGCTCTTGGTACGAACTTTGGAAAATTATGGCTGGACCTTGATTTTTGGGTTTCCTACATATCTCCGGTTATATGAGAATTCAGGCCACGTGTAGTTTACAACGCTTGATTTTACGCACGATTACGAAAGAATTCAGAAGCTATTTCAGAGTCAAATTATAGAGAGACCGAATAGCTTGGGAATAGAAATAGGGGAGGTTGGAATACAGTCGAGTTTTCAACATGTAGTTTGCCTACATATCCCGGACATGGGAATCAGACTGCTTGTAGTTTGACTCAATCGGTTGAAAAGGAACTCTTCTTATGCTAAAATAACCTTAGGTTGGGATGTGTGACAAATGAGTTGAATATGAAAGAAAAGGCTTGCAACCTATCAGCCATGAATGTGGAGCTCTTCACATCCATAAGTAAGAACTTACATGGACATAATTTTCAGAATTCTTGGTATATTATCACTTAGATTGAAAATATTGCTTCTGTGAGAGTTGAAATCACCTGGATGCAAAACTAAAAACTAACGAACTTAAAGAAATACCCACATGCCTTCTGACAGGGGTGTGGTTAGATGGTGATGGGTGTCGCTTCTCAGCTCGCATCTGAAGAGTCTGACGTCCCTATTTAGACTATGTCCTAGTTCGCTGCTAATAAAAAGTTCCTCATTGTGTTTCATCCTATTTGATGACGTCCACACTTGTGGTTCGTTTTGAGAATTCATTCTTTTGGATGGTTTCGATATAACTAAGACAAAATTATTAGTAAAATCATAATTCAAATACAGGGATGATATCTCTTACCATGTTTGACATATATTCGACATGATTGATAATGAGTCAATATGATGCAACAGATAATGGCTCTTCTGGTGATTTGAATTCATAATGGCCTTCTTGGCGATTATGGTGAAATGGCCATCTCAGTAGCTTGAAAATAAAATTGCCCTCTGGAGGCAACTGAAAAATAAAATGGCCCACTTGGTAATGAATGATGAATTGGCCCTCTTGGCGATGATGATGAAATGACCCTCTTGACAACTTGAAAATAAAATGGCCCTTTGGGAGAAACAAAAAAATAAAATGGCCCTCTTGGCAATGAATGATGATAGTCCGACTGTAATAAGGTGGATGGATCGAATATGGTCCACCTGTAATGAAGTGGATGACTCGAATATTTATCCAACTGTAACGGGGTGGATGGCCCGATAACATGAATATGATATCGTTCCTGGCAGTAATATGAACATGATAATTCTTCTGAATATGATATCATTCTTGGCAATAATATAATATTCTTTTCGGCAATAACATGAATATGATGTTGTTTTTGGCAATAATATAAATATGATGATAGTCCAACTGTAACAAGGTGGATGTCTAGACAATGATCCAACTGTAACGAGGTGGATGACTCGATAACATGAATACGATGTCATTCCTGGCAATAATATGAATATGATGATTCTTTCTGGCAATAATACGAATATGATGTCATTCTTGGCAATAATATAATATTCTTCCTGGCTTGATGTCATTCTTTACAATAATATGAATATAATGTTCTTTCTGGCAATAACATAAATATGATGATTCTTTGTAATAATATGAATATAATATTCTTCCTGACAATAATATGAATATGCCGTCGTTCTAGGCAATAATATAATGTTCTTCCTGGCAATAACATGAATCTAATGTTGTTCTAACTAATAATATAAATATGATGATAGTCCAACTGTAACGAGGTGGATGACTCAATAATAATTCAACTATAACGAGGTGGATGAGTCGATAATAGTCCAACTGTAACGAGGTGGACAACTCAAAATGATCCATTCAGTTTGAAGTAATGGCCCTAAAATAGATAAAACAAACTCTACAAACCACTTATGGGGTGGTTAACCCAACAAAACTATATGTCGAGGCCCTCGAGTAGATATGTAAAAAAAATATAAACCACTTATGGGGTGGATAACCCAAAAACATTAACCCTCGCATGGTCAACAAACACATATGCTTATACAAATACGTGAAGATCATCCTAATAGACAAAAAAAACATATTGACATATATGTTCGTCATGGTTACGACTCTATCTCTTTCAAGAGACAGAAAGACCAAAGTGAAATGGTTGAATTCTTTTATACGAAGATTAAAGTCTTTCTCGTCTTCTTCTGACAAACTAAAAATTTGAGTTTAGCGCACGAGATCTTCAATCATTCTTGAAGACTTGAACAGAATTGACAACTTTGATTATCACAAGGATGTGTGGTCTTCAACATCGAATAATTTGATAGACTTATCATTAGTCCTTGTAGTACTTCTGCAATAACATCTCTAGATTTGAATACTGATTTCAGGGATGATTTTAACTTTCCTAGCATAATAACCTGTAAAAATTGAGATCAAATGTTAGTAGTCATAATGAAGTAGCATGAGATCATGTCATTCAGCTATAAAGATCAGGCTATGGCAAACTAAGTGGTGGTCTCAATCATGACTTGTCATTAATTGATGTTTGCTTCTTTATAATTCTATAGTCCTTGTGCTCACTTTGTATCTGGTAATATTGACTTAATTCTTTTGAACTTTGAGAGCATCTGTCGAGCTTGTATCTAATTATTGTAAAATATAAAGAAAGTAATTAGAGATAATTTGACATAATATGATAAATTGAAGATAAGATGAGATGAGAAATCATTTAATAGATTGTGACGAGGCCCTGATAGGTGTAAGTGGCACCTTGTGGTTAAAGATTTTGACATCATCATCTTTGTGATTTTGTTATTCCTGCATCCAAAGAAAAATTCTTAGTTGAGAGACTAATTTGTGTTGGCCTTGTCCTCATGTTCCTTTTTGTAGTTGACTCACACACTAGTCTGCTTTATGCAACGTAGTTTTAGTGAATTTTTTTAGGACCCTCCTCAAACATTCTGCCCCAGTTTGCTTGAATGTGACAAATGACATCTTTGTGGAATTTTTGAGACTTTCTCAAACTTTGCCTCCAATTCCATATTCAATAAAATTCTACACTTGGTTCATTGAAGAAACATCTTTTTGTAGGCATTTTTGAGACCCTCTCAAAAATTCTGGCCCAATTGCATATTGTGTACTCCGATCTTATTGAAAAAACTCATCTTCTAATAAATTTTTGAGATCCTCTCAAAGATTCTGCCCCAGTTTTCATTATAAAGAGGAATGAAAATCTAATATGGAATATGACCGAGCTGTTGTGGTGCCTACATATCCCACTGAGGCAGGAATCAGGTCAAATATAGTTCCAACAAGAAGAATATTGAATTTTGATAATGGAGTGATCGAGACAGACATAGGCCGCCTATGTATCTCATTCTTGAGAATTCAGGTCAAACGTAGTTCGTTACAAAAAAAATAAAGCTAATTTAGGAAAAAGGAGATTAAATATGCAATAACTTTATACGTAGAATCTTGTCAACATTTTGCACACTTGTCTTATCTGGTGATGGCGAATGTCTTCAACTAATCTTACTCAAGTCATCTTGTGCTTTCTTTCAATCATCAAATATACTGTCATTTGGGGAGGCTTAATCAATTGTGATTAACTTATTGTCAAGCATGTATTGAATCTTGCGCTTGAGGGTTGAATAATTTTCTATATCGTGTCTGATAGCTCCTGAATGATAAGAACATCTATATTTTACCCAGTAGAATTTGCCCAAAGGATTAGCTGGTCTTCCTTTTATAGGACAGAGTATACCCGCGGCTTTCAACCTTTCACAAAGCTAAGTTTGAGACTCCTTCAATGGTGTAAATACTTTGGGAGGCTTTTTGAAACATGGATGCAAGAATTTTTTCCGATTGATGTGATGATTTTGATATCTCTTTGGTGGAATAGCTCTGACAACAACCACCTCCTCTTCTTCCTTCTTTGACATCTTCACATCACTAGTTCTAATGACTTCTCCATTAACTCGCAATCTGATTTTTTCGATCTTGAAGTCATCTTCTAAAACTTCTCCTACCTTGACTATATCAATGAATTTTCGTCCTATCATACACAACATTCTTTCATAGTATTCAGGCTTTTGAATATGAATAAACATTTCAGTAATTTTGCTTTCAGACATTGGAGGTTGAATTCTTGCAGCCTCTCTTCTCCAACGAAGAGTGTATTCTCGATAATTTTTCGTTGATTTTTGCTTGATCTTCTCCAAATAGTAGCGATCAAGGGCAACTTTTATGTTATGTCCAAATCTATCAATAAAATCTTTTGCGAGTGCCTTCCAACTTAGCCATTGCTTTAACTCTTGTGAGGTAAACCACTCCAAGGCTTCTCCCTTAAGACTTCGACTAAAAAGACGCATCAAAAGTGATTCATTTTTTCCAACCTGCACGAGTTGATCACAATAAACTTTCAAATGAGTCAGAGGATTGTCAGTTCCATCGAAAGTGCCAAACTTTGGAATCTTAAACTCTTCTGAAAGGTCCAATTCAGGATAAATACATAGATCGTTGTAGTTCAAGCCTATGATGTCAGGTGCATAGTGATACTGTTTCATGACCTTTGTAATTTCTTCTTTTATGCTCATTTCTTCCTTGGGCCTCCGCTCATTTTCTTTCTCTTCATAATGATTGAATTTGGTATATATGGGATAAGAAAGGTATGATTCATGAAAAGTGGTCTTTAAAGGCATGGGTTGAATGGTAGATAAATTTTGGGTATTTTTGATAGGGATATGATATGCAATAGAAAATATCTTAGAACTATTGGGATTCAAATCTTGAGGAGAAGGTAGTGTTCGGTACGAAAAGCTAATATGGCCTAGGTTAGGGAGAGTCAAATCAATGGTAGGTAATTTTCAGGTTGGAGTAATATGAGAATTACTTGAGATGTTCTCTGGAGGGTCCAGAGAATGAGAATAAAGTTGAGGGCTTCTTTCTCTTAGAAATGGAGTACCGGTAGTGATAACAAAATTCTCTAACTCTCTAGTATGTTGTAACTCAGGTCTCATCTCAGCCATCTATTGTATCAATTGTGCAACTGCTTCATATTGTTTAGGATCTTTCGAAGAAACATCGGTCAAACCAATATTGTCACTATTTTTTGTCATTTTTTGTGCTCCTTGAAAACTTTAATCGGTGAAGGAATCTTTGGAGACTTTAGTGTTTGGTTAGCTACCTCAACACAAATCAGTTCTAATTACCTAATACAGAAAAATAACTCAAAATATAAATATGTTAGTCCTTGTTCATAATAAATAATGCAACATATCTCACAAAAAGGTAAACACGTAATAGTTATTTTGCTCGAAGATGTACTAGCCCACAGACATCGAAAGTAACCAAATAGGTAAAATTTTGTCAATTTGATTTGAGATTTGTAAATCGAGGAGGTATTGATCCATGGTCTTCATTACTCAAGTGAAATTGGTGATTCTCTTGTAAGGATAAATGGAAAAAATATGTTCTTCAAAAATAAGGGATCGAGCCATAGAAGGTTGCCTACGTATCTCACAAGGGAAAGAAATTAGGCCTTACGTAGTTTGACTGGCTTGGATAAATTCACTCTTGTGAGATAAAAGAGCAAAATTTGGAATTTTGAGAGTGAATTTCGAATTTTGTGGAGAAGCTCAAGACTCAAGGAATGTTTGATTGTG
>DF367980.1:0-12240 GCA_000787875.1 Solanum virginianum
AACATTGGATTGATGAAAATTAGTTTTTGCAAAAAATGAATTTTAGGTTATAAATGTTGTGAAATGCGTAAAATCGGTTCTTATATTGCTCAAAATATTCTTGAAGTCTTTCAATTTTATGGCCTATCTAATAAAATAATTAGTGTAACTTTAGATAATGCTTCTAGTAATAAAAATATTGTTGATTATTTAAAACCTATTCTTACTCCGATTTATGAAAATGGTTTTCATATAAAGAGTGTTGCACATATATACAATTTAATTGTTAGAGATGGTATTTCTTTATTTGATAATTGTTGTAATAAAGTTGAATTAGTATGTCATTTTATTTTTAAATGTTAGGTTAAGGCTAGACGTAAAGAATTTGAAAATAGGTGTATTGAATGCAATTTGTCTGTTCGAAAAATTCCTAAAATGGTAGTTACTAGTAGAATTCTTTATATGACATGCTTCAAGTAGCTTATGAGTATAGGACGAATGCACAATGGCTTGGAATGCACATAATTATAATATGAATTTTCGAATTGATGACAATGATTGGAAAAATATTAAAGAACTAGTTAATTTTTTAAAAGTTTTTTACTTATCTACTAAACAAATTTTGGGCCTTTATTATCCTACTATTTCTTCTGTTTTACCAAATATTTATGTTATTTCTTCTAAATTTGCTAAGTTTAAAGATAATCTAAAATTTCAACAACTGGTTAAAAAATGATTGATAAATTTAAAAAATATTTTTTTCAATTCCTCAAATTTATTTAATTACATGTTTATTTAACCAGACTTATAAAGAAGTAGGTGTATCTAGAATGGTAGATAACATTTAGACATTTAGAAATTGAAGACAATGAACAAAATCCTTCACATCATTTGTTATTTGTTAAAAGTAGCATTAGATTAGAGGCAAGGAAAGTTTATGATTTATATGTTTCTACTTTAGATGATGTACAATTTCAACAACCAGAACCATATAGGTGTAGATACGACAATGATATTGTTGACATGGTAGAGTATAATCTTCGTCTTAGTACTAACGATCATAATGATTTTGATGAATATCTTAACCAGGGTACAAAAATTATTAAAGATGCATAGGGAAAGGTGTTGCTTTTGGACTGGTGGAGGAATCGAGGCAAATCTTTTTCAAGACTTCAACAGGTGGTCCTTGATATTCTAGCTATTTAAGCATCGTCCGTGGCTTCAGAAGGCGCTTTTAGCATGGCAAGATACCAACTTGGGGACTTTCGACAATCACTAGTAGTAGACAACTTGGAAGTATCAGTTTTATTTAGAGATTGGATAAATGCGTAGCAGAGGAATTTAGGACGTCCAAATGTGTCATCTCAATTTGAAACTGATATAGATAATATTTTATCGGAATCAAGTAAAGATGTCATGGATTTCGTGGAAGAACAAGCTCAAGTTGAGATTCCGAACAATGTAACACTAGAAATGTTAGAACAACTTAGGCAAGATTTTCAAAATGGTATAAGATATTAGTATATTATAAATTATAAATTTGTAATAAACAAGGCCTAATTGAAACAAAACCCTTCCTAGAAGGTGGCTGCGTAAATTAGGTGTCTAATTGAAACAGAACCCATCCTAGAAGGTGGCTACATAAATTAGATTTTTTTTCTAATATATGTACAACACTAAAGTTCTTTAGTAACGTAATAAATTTATAAAATAGTCGCCTTATTTTTTTATATTGTTAATTTATTATCTTGAATTTACATTTTACAACTTTAAGTTTATAATTTTTTTAATATATATTAGCCCCCCTTATTTCTCAAATCTTTAATTTTATTCATTTTAAAATATAAAATCAAACATTCGAAAAAACTTTAAAATTTAAATTATATATTTCAAAATTTTGAAATTTAAACTTTTAAAGTCAAAAGTTAAATTTCAGAATATTTAAATTTGAGAACTTAAAAAATATGAAATTTATCTTTCAAGTTTTAAAGTGTAGACTTTAAACTCTATAAATTTTATTATTTAAACTTTATAGACTTTTAAAGTTCTCAAATTTTGTAAATATTCTCAAACATCCAAAAAAAACTTTAAAATTTAAATTATAGATTTAAAAATTTTAAAAAATTAAACTTCTAAAGTCTAAAGTTAAATTTGAAAAATATTTAAATTTGAGAACTTAAAAACTTTGAAATTTATCTTTAAAGTCTATAAATTTTATTATTTTAAACTTTAAAGACTTAAAAATTAAACTTCAAACTTTAAAAAAATTATATAATTAAAAGTTAATATTTAAACTTATAAGCTTTTTTTATCATGTTTTAGCTTTAAAAGAATAAAATTTAAAAAATAAAAAATAATAATTTTGGTAAATTCGGTCAGGTCCGGATCCAGTTTGTACCGGATCGGTAAGGTACAGTTATAATTTTCCCAGTTTGTCGGTACTGGTTCTAGCTAATTTTCATCCTGTTACTACCGGTACCGGTCTGGTTCCGGTAAAGTATGATCCGATGGTGCCGGTACCGGTTCCGACGCCACTTTTAGTCTTATCCAGTGCTTTTAAAAAGGGGTAATTTTGTCATTTTCGAATATTCTAAGCCTATTCTACGTCATTTAAGCCCCCTAATAAGCCCTTCACAGTCCTATAAAACCCTAAACAACTTCATTCTAATTCATTCTATTAAATAACCTAAGTCTAACTCCTCTAAAAAACTCTCAAGTTTCTCAACGCCTTCAAGAAAGGAGTCCAAGCTAGGATTTCAAATTTTCTTCATTCTTATATTCCATTGAAATACCATGTGAAATTTATGAATTTTTATGAGGGTTAAGGAAGCCCTAACTAAGCTGTACATTGTGATGGTGGATTACTTTGACTAATTTTCTTATATTCCATTGAAATACCATGTGAAATTTATGAATTTTTATGAGGGTTAAGGAAGCCCTAACTAAGCTTTACATTGTGATGGTGGATTACTTTGACTAATTTTCTTATATTCCATTGAAATACCATGTGAAATTTATGAATTTTTATGAGGGTTAAGGAAGCCCTAACTAAGCTTTACATTGTGATGGTGGATTACTTTGCCTAATTTTAAAAGGGCCTTGTTTACTCTCCTTGTGTCCTAAAATCTTGATTTTTCATGATTTTGAACATATATGCATATCCACCATGTTTAACTAATGTTATTTTCCAAGCTTCTTTGTATTGATGAAAGCCTTATGGCAAGATATGTGAACTATGAATATTATGAATTTTGAAGGGCTATTATACATGCTATGAGCTATGAAAATATTGTGGAAGTTATGAACGACATGAAGCTCTTTCTTTCATATTATGAAGCTTTGGTTTTGATGAGCTACTCTATGATGATATTATGATATTATAAGACATACTATGACTATAAGTATTATTTGAGTATTTCTTGAGATTGTGACCTAGCATCGAGAGGACCTTGGTTGATAACCATTATCCCTTAACTATGTTGCCACCATAGGTTTGTGATTAGCTAATGGATCCATATAGCTCTTATTGCATGATTGACAGAAAAGGGTGGTGTTCCCCTAAGGCTCTTCTTCTATGATTATCCAAAAGGGATGTTAATCCCGTAAAGTATTTTTGAGACACTCTCTGAAGTGGAGTAAGTGCTTGTAAGGTAAAGTGTTTGGTTTACCTTGGCAAAGTAGACCACTCCTTGTCCGATGTGAAGTGAACATTAGAATTCCAAGTAGCAGCTCACTTGATCTTATATGTCAGTTAGGGTCTCTTCCCATATGTGTATTATGGTCCCTTCCCATATATGTATGATGTGTTATGTGACTTGATGATTCTTCATGCATGTTTTGACTAAGCATCAATCATTCATATCATATTGAGACTACATCCATCGATTATAATTATACATATTGTTTAATTTGACTTATGTTCTTTGTTGCATTGCACCCCGCATAGTTAGTACATTCCAAGTACTAATGCATACTTTTTTGTCTATATAATCTAACCATGTAGAGACTGGAGATCCAATTCATCCTACTCCTCCTCCTCTTCCTCCACGTGGCTAGATGGTTTGGTTGAAGATTCCTATTGGTGAGTCCTCCATTTTGGGAAAAATATCCACTTACTTTCATGCTTTATTAAGACATGTTTATTTATAAAAATTTATTTTTTGAGGATGAGCCTGGAAGATATCTTGGCACTCGTTCTACTCATGTTAGAGGTGTTGTTAGATATGGATATGTATGCTATGAGCTCAACTCCTACTATATTTATGTAATTATTAGAAACTTCCCTTAGTCCCTTATTCCATTCTATGTGTTGATGCGTGTTGTGATGAGATGAAAGTTCTAATTCCCTACTTCTCCCCATAGCGTGAGTCATACTTATCTGCCTCTTAGATTTTAATTGCTATTTGTCCACGCTAATCCTCTTCCTCACAACATCCCTATAGCTTGAGTCCAAAACCCTGCTTTCCCTAGAATTATGTGATTGTTGTTCAATTATGCTTCCGCAACCAAGGATGTGCCATGTATGTTGTGATTTATGATTGTTCCAATTTAAAAGCTTAGCCCACCTACTTTCAAGTAAAGTTTTGCATGATTTATGATGATGATTAGGGCACTAAAGTTATGTTTTAAAGTTATAACTTGTTAAAGATACAAGCATGCATGTTGATAATTGCCACAAAAGATGTTTAAAAAAGGTCCCCAAGATGAAAGGACAAGTCTCACGTGGAGGTTCCTAAGTTTAAGCTGCTCTTATGATTTGCTACTTACGATTCTAAGTGTCATGAATTGACTAAATACATGTTTTAAAAGATTATGTGGGATGACTTAGCACTGAGAGGACTTGAGATTGGGATTCGTCCCATTAGTTAAGGCAAGGCCCATTAAGAGAAATTCATTATTCCCTAACTATATGCCACCATAGGATCCCTTGCAGGCTAGGCTAGTGGATTCATGTAAACTATTTATATTATATAAAAGATGCACGTGATGTGGTGGAGTTCTACCCAGCAAGTGTTCTCCCAGTGACAATGTAAGTAGTTATGTTGGATTCCATGTAGTAGCTCACATGGTCTTATATTTCGGTTAAGGTCTTCTCCCATAAGTTTATAACTCTATGATATGATTCCATTATTTTTGATTTCTCATATATTGACTCTTATTCATATTGATTGATATTCCTTGTGCATGCTTAAGCTCTTATTTTTTCTGTACCTTATTACATCACATATATTTATATGTTTTAACTATGTTAATGGCATCATAATTTCATGTTTGCATTGCATCTCATATACTTAGTGCACTCGAACGTACTAATGCATATTTTACCTGCATGATTTAACCATGTAGAGATATGTACTACTCCATCGACTCGTGGCTACTTTTACAGCGTTCAAGACTAGTGCTTCCATTGTGATGAACTCTTATTTCGAGACTCTACCATTTTCAATTCTAGCTCGTATCTTCCTTTGAGACATCATGTATATGTTGGCCTTTTGAGGATTTTACATTTGATATTGTCTTTGTATGGAGTCTTTTCTATTTGATGGAAACTGATTGCTACCGGTTCTATTCAGCTATGTTTTAGTCAGTATTCTTTGTGCATAAAATGTTAATGTTCCTTTTTATTGTTGCTTCATTGTCATAGTATGTTCCCTTAGACCCTTCCTCTATTTTACTCCAAAAATATTTTAGTTTATGCCTATCAATGCTTAGGACATTAAAGATGGCTTGGGTGAGTTGCATTCGAGTATCTCATTTGTTGTGTGACGACTAGGCCCTAGGTCGAGTCATTACACATATGCATAAATCCACCATATTTTGGGCTATAATTATATGATGAAGCATCGCATGTTGATAAAAGGTTTGATTCCATGTTTTTCAAGTCATGAATATTATGAATGATTAAGGGTTATTAAGTATGTTATGGTTAATATTCCATGAAAATGATATGAAAATTATGAAATATTAGGAAGCCCTTTTTTATGCTCTGATGATATGGTTTTGATGAGCTACTTCTATTGTGATATAAAGATTTGGTAAGCATATGCATGATATAATTATGATTATGATTTAAGTATTTTATGGTATGTTGACTTAGCACCGAGAAGACTATGGTAGATTTTCATTGTCCCTTAACTACATCACCACCATAGATTTGTGATTTACATATTGCATGATTAAGCAAAAAGGTGGGATTCCCATAAGGTACATGCAAAGTAATGGCCAAAAAGGTTGGAGTTCCTGTAAGACTCTTATCATATATTAAATGAAATAGGTAAAGTCCTAGTAAGGCATTTGTAACACACTCCCCAAAATGGGAAGTTCCTATAAGGTGAGGTATGGTTTACATTGGGAAGTAGACCACTCCTTGTCCGAGATAGAGGAAATATCGAGATTCCATGTAGTAGCTCACATAGTCTTAAGTGTCGGTTAAGGTATCTTCCATGTATGTATGCTATGTTATGAGATTATGTTTACCTTTCATGCATGTTTTAACTAAGGCATTGATCATTCATGTCATATTGAGTTTATTACCTTTGTATAAGATTATACATCTTGTCTATTATGGCTTATGATCTCTTGTTGCATGTATCTCGCATACTTAGTACATTCTAAGTAATAATGCATACTTTTTGCCTACATGATCTAACCATGTAGGAACTGGAGATCCTATCCATCTACCTCCTCCTAGCTAGTATAATTGCTTAATCACTTGCTTGTGGTGAGTACTCCATTTTGGGGACAACATCCATTTTCTATCTAGCTTTTGTGAAGATTTTACTACTTTGTTATTTATTTTTTAGGGTGAGGCCAAAATATGTCCTGGCCCCCATCCCACTTATGATTAGAGGTATTGTTGGATGATGTGATATGTATGATGTATGTGATGTTTATGTATCTCTGGACACTTTCCCTTAGCCCCTATCCTATGTTTTGATTATGCTTGTGATGAAATTTGAAAGGTGGTGAATGTCGAAGTCCCTACTCCCCATAGATTGCATCCGTTATTCCCATCCCTTAGAATTTCTTGTTATGTTTGAATGATAGGAATTCCTTGTCCCTTGTCCCATAGAGTGCGTCCTAAGCCCCCAATCCCCTTAGTTTAGATTATTATTGATTGATCCACGCTTCCTAACTAAGGATATGCTTAAGTATGCTCTGAAGATTGTTTGGGGTACCTTTGGGTTCCCTATTCGCCATGATGCACCTAGGCCCTAGGCTTGGATCGTGACAAGCTTGATATTAGAGCACTAGGTTTATAAATGGCCCTCGTGAATCTAACATACCGCATTGAGTAGAGTCTTGTTCATGGTTGTGCAGCATGCCATAACTATGAATAGGAGGCTCTGAGGCCTTTAGGAAATGACTCACTTCTTCATGATCTATGTTGTACCTTAGAACTTGATTTAAGACTTTCTATTTCTAATAATTGCCCTTTTGCACTCTAGATAATGCCACGAAGAAGAATACAACCAAGGGATCCTATTCTCGAAGAGGATCAAACCCCTCTAGTTCATCAAGTTCCCCAAGAGGTAGGGGTTACTCATGCCAAATATTGGAATATTGTCACCTTGTTGGTCCAACCCATAGCCAACCAAGTTAACCAAGGGGCCCGAACTCCTCATGCTCCTACTTCGACCTCAAGGGTGAGGGACTTCACTAGAATGAATTCTATGGAGTTTTATGGCTCTAAAGTAGAGGAAGCTCCTCAAGAATTTATTGATGAAGTATACAAGGTCCTGGCTATCATTGGGATATGCTCGGAGAAGAAAGTAGAACTTTCGGTCTATCAATTCAAAGGCCTTGTAGAAATATGGTTTACCCAATAGAAGATGGAGAGGGTGGATGATGAGCCTATTCCACGAGCGAAATTCAAAGCCGCCTTCCTTAATCATTTCTTCCCTATTGAACTAAGGTAGGCAAAGATTATGGAATTTATGAACCTTAAACAAGGCTCTATAAGTGTCAAGGAATATTATCTCGAATTCAACAAGCTCTCAAGTATGCTCCTCACTTGATCGCTGATTCACCGAAAAGAATGAACAAGTTTGTATCAGGGATGTCCAACTTGGTCAATTAAGAGTGTCGCACTACCATACTCATTGGGGAGATGGACTTA
This sequence comes from Solanum virginianum, assembly GCA_000787875.1. Classification (NCBI taxonomy): domain Eukaryota; kingdom Viridiplantae; phylum Streptophyta; class Magnoliopsida; order Solanales; family Solanaceae; genus Solanum; species Solanum virginianum. Next base: position 8,099 of record DF367980.1, read on the forward strand.
TCTCAGGTCATGATGTATTCCAAGTAACTAGAGGGAGAGAAGCTTAGAAAGAGGAAGGGTGTAAAGTCCAAGAAGGCTCATTATAAAGATGGGTTCCAAGGTGCTAGGGATGATGGCAGTAGTTGCTTCCAACAAGGCCACAAATTTCAAGGACAGGGGACATCAATTGCTCAAAACCAAAGCTTCACTAATGATAGGGTGTCCAACCCCAAATCCCAAGGTGGTAATGGTGGACTAATAGTTCCTAAGTGTGGAAGATGTGGAAAGAAACATGGTGGTAGATACTATAGATATGGGTGTTTGCTTTGGTTGTGGCAAGATGGTTCATAATATTATGGATTGTCCAAATGCTCAAAATAAAGATAGAGATGGTCGTCGTCAAGGACAGGTGCCCATGGAGGTCAAGGGACACAAAGTGGTCAATAAGGGGGTGCTCCACATCACAATTGATTCTATACTCTTTAAGGGAGGCAAGCAATGGGTGAGGCACCAGTTGTTATCACTGCTATATTAAAGGTTTATGATTATGATGTGTATGATATATTAGATCTGGGTGACAGTCTATCTTCTGTTACCTCATTCATTGCTAGTGGGTTTGGAATATGTCCCTAAATGTTATGAGAACCCTTTATTATGTCTACCTCCAAGGTGAGTCTATTGTTTCTAGAAGTGTCCATAAGACTTGTCCTATGTCCGTATTGCATAAACTTTTCCTTATGGTTTTGTTGAACTTAACATGGTAGATTTTGACATTATTCTTAGGATAGATTGGTTACATGCTTCCATTTATTGTAGAACCCACAAAGATAAGTTCTTATTTCCTAATGAACTCATCCTTGAGTGGGAAGGTCATGATTTAGTGGTAAAAGGTGAATTTTATTTTTGTCTTAAGGCTAGAGAATTGATTGCTAAGGGTTGCATTTAACATGTTGTGAGTGTTAGAGATGTTGAGTCCAAAATCCCTTCTATTGAGTTGCTTCAGGTGGTCAATGAGTTTTTTTATGTCTTTCTCGATGAAATCACTGGTGTTTCTCCTAAAAGAGAAATAGATTTTGGCATAGACATCTACCCCGATACTCAACCCATTTTCATCCCTCCCTACCATAGCTCTAGCAAAATTGAAAGAGTTAAAGGATCAGTTGAAGGACTTATTAGAGAAGGGCTTTATTACGCCTAGCAAGTCACCATGGGGTGCATCAATATTGTTGGTTAGGAAATAGGATGGCTCACTTAGAATATGCATTGACTATTGACAACTTACCAAGGTCATCATAAAGAACAAGCATCCCTTAGAGGATAGATGATTTATTTGACCAATTGCAAGGGCCTAGTCATTTTTCTAATATTGATCTTCATCTGGCTATCATCATATGAGAGTAAGGGATGTGATATTCTTAAAATGGCTTTCCAGAAAATATATGGGCATTTTGAATTTATGGTGATGTCTTTTGGCCTAACCAATGCTTCAGCAATATTTATAGATCTCATGAATAGGGTCTCTAAACCCTACCTTGATATGTTTGTTATGGTATTTATTGATGATATCTTGATTTATTCCTAGAATAAGGAAGAGCATGTGAGAGATTTGAGAGCAGTGTTGCAAACTTTAAAGAAGAAAATTTGTTTGTTAAGTTTAATAAATGTGAGTTTGGTTGAAGGAGGTTTCATTCCTGGCATGTGATGTTGGGTGAAGGAATCAAAGTGGATCCCAAGAAAATGGAAGTAGTGAAAAATTGACCTAGGTCCTTGACTCCAATGGATATTCAGAGTTTCTAGGGCTTATCAGGGTACTATCAGGGATTTGTTTATGGTTTTTCTTCAATTTCTTTCCCTTTGAAAAGGATGACCAAAAAGAAGGCAAAGTTCCTTTCGACCAATGAATATGAGAAGAACTTTCAAACTTTGAAGGACAAGCTTACATCTGCTCCTATTTTGACTTTACTAAAAGGGTTAGAAGGGTTTTGTTTTCAATTCTAATTCTTTAAGAATCGACCTGGTGTGTGTTTTGATGCAAGGTAGCAAGGTCATTGCCTATGCTTCTCAACAACTAGAGGTGCATAAGTGTATTTATCCTACACATGACCATGAGTTAGTGGTCGTGGTATTTTCTTTGAGAATATGGCATCATTGTGTGTATAGGGATCATGTGGATGTTTTGCGAACCAAAAGACTCTTCAAATTATGTGTTCACCCAAAGATATCTCAATTTAAGGCAAACAAGGTGGTTAGAACTCCTTAAGGATTATAACATAAGTGTACATTATCATCTAGATAAAGCCAATGTTGTAGCCAACACCTTAGGTAAAGTATCCATGGAGAGTATATCCCACTTTGACAATGGAACGAAGGAGTTAGACAAATATATTCATCGATTGGCTAGATTCAGAGTTAGGTTGAATGAGACAGAAGGTAGAGGTATAGTGGTTCTCGACGGTTCCAAATCTGCTTTTGTTGAAGAGGTCAAATCCAAGCAAGACCTTGATCCCTCCATAGTTGAATTGAAAGCATCGGGAAAACAAGGCAAGTAGAGGTTTTCTCCTAAGGGGGAGTTGGTTTCCTTCGGCATTAAGGTAGGTTGTGTGTGCCAAATATTGATGGGTTCAAGGACTTAATTTTGAAAGAGGCCCATAATTTATCCTATTACACTCATCCAGTTCTACAAAGATGTATAGGGATTTGACAATAGTATCTTAGTTGGGTGGTATGAAGAGGCACATTGTCAAGTTTGTAGCCAGATGTCACAATTGCCAACAAGTCAAAGCCTAACATTAATGGTCGGGTGGCCTAGCCCAAGACATAGAGATACCTACTTGTAAGTGGGAAAAGATTAACATGGATTGTGTGACTAGTTTGCCTAGAACCAAGAAATGTTTTGATTCCTTTTGGGTTATTATTGATAGAATGATGAAGTCAACTCACTTTCTACCAGTTAAGACAACCTATGATTCTGAAGACTATGCTACATTATACATCCATGAGTTGGTTAGGTTGCATAGGATTCCATTGTCTATCATTTTAAACCGTGGTGCCCAATTTACATCTCACTTTTGGAGATCTTTCCAAAGAGGCCTTAGTACTAAAGTCAAGATTAGCATGGCCTTTTACCCATAAACAGATGGTAAAGCTGAAAGAACCATTTAAACCCTTGTAAATATGCTTAGATCTTGTGTTTTTGAATTCAAGAGCAGTTGGGATGACCATCTTTAACTCATTGAGTTTGCTTATAATAATAGTTATCGCTCTAGCATTGAGATGGAACCATTTATGGCCTTAGATAGGAGGCATTGTAGACCCTTCGTTAGGTGGTTTGAAGTGGGAGAAATGGCTTTGATAGATGTCAATTTGGTTTTTGAAGCCTTGGAGAAGGTAAGGTAATTGATAAGGGAGAGATTAAAGATGGTTCAAAGTCAATAAAAGTCTTATTCTGACATGTCTTGAGTTTAAGGTGGACGATTGGGTGTATTTGAAAGTCTTACACATGAATGGTGTAGTTCTATTTGGTAAAAGGGGAAAGTTGAGCCTTAGGTATATGGGGCCTTATAGCATCTTGAGATGAATTGGTACGCTGGCTTATGAGTTGAAGTTGTCTGTGGAGATGAGTATGGTTCATCCGATTTTTCATGTGTCCATGTTAAGAAAGTATGTAAGTGACCCAAACTCCATTGTGCCTTTAGAGGTTGTAGGTGTTATGGAAGAGAACTTGACATATGAAGAGGTTTTGGTTGAGATAGTGGATAGCAAGTGAAGAGATTGAGAAACAAAGATGTAGAATCTTTTAAGGTCCTTTGGAGGAATCAACAAGTTAAAAGTGATACTTAGGAAGCGGAAGCGAATATGAAAAATGATATTATTATCTTTTTGACTCTATTCAAGCCTAAGGTAATAAGTCAATCATATTTGTAGTATCAAGTCATGGATTTCAGCCCTTAATGTCACATTACATGTATACATACTCATGGTAATATGTTTTGATGGTATTTGATGCATAAGTTTGAGATTTCATGAAAATAATATTTAAGTTGCATTGATGCATTTATGTTAGGGCTGAAAATTATCTTATAACTCCTTTCAAGTGTGTCCCCATTACATTCGGGGACGAATGTTCTCAAGTGGGAGATATTGTACTACCTCTCAAAGCGATC
>DF367979.1:0-13709 GCA_000787875.1 Solanum virginianum
TGACAACATTGATCTCAAAGTTCGCAATGGTACCAAAACACCAATATACGGTTTCTAACAGAACTTACCAAATTGAATGATCACGATGTAGAAATTGAAGGAGGAATTGAAGACATGGAACCCTAGGGTTATCGAAAAGTTGGTTGAAAAATGGTGGGGTGGTTGATCAGTGATCGGAGGAATAGTTTAAACTAGAACGTGGAAAGTTCCTTCTTTTTTTTTCCAAAACTTGTTTTTCAGGTGTTGAAGACTCTCTGTCTTCAGTGTCTTCATTCCTATGAAAGTCATTTTTCTCGTCAGGTTTACTAGTTTCACTTGGTGTAAACTTTCTTGTTTCACCATTTGTGGTTGATATGCTGCAAGCAACCTGAGGCATCTTCAAAAAAGCACACTCTAATATTGACATTATGCAAAATATATCTAACAGTCCAAACTTAAGGATGAATAAATTTTAAAACATGTTTGCGAAAATATGAGAATTTTGGGAAAGCTAGAGAAAAAAGGAAAATAGATGACAACTACTTTAACTTCAGACACATTTGAAGGGAAAGATGAGGTTTCTTTTGGATGGTCCATTAGAGAAATTTTGTGTCATCTCTGTGTTGCCTGCAATATTATTTTGTTCCATTGATTACTTTTAGAGTAGATTGGACAAGCCAGTGTAAATAATATAAGGAACTGCAAGAGAAACCATGGACAGATAGAACTATGAACCTAATCGAACACAAACAACTAAAAATTCTATAGTGTTCATAATGTCTGTAGTTTGGGATTCTCTATTATGGGGCAGTAAATCTTTCTTACAAAATGTTTCTATTGATGGTTAGTATAAAGAGGTTGCAGTTAAGTTAGAACAAGACATAATGATCTTGTTCACATATATTTGTGTATCAAAATATGAGTAATGGAATGTGGCCAATCTAAATAAATAGATTGTGGGAATAAAACACTCAATATAAAGATTAACAAAGCAAGTTTTTCTAAAAAGATAATAATCAATTTTAAGGCATAACACGTAGAAAAACACCTTAATTTAACATCAATTAGTAGCTAAACACCCCATCTTTGAGAATTCATATCTAGACTTATCCACTCTGTGTATCATGGACATTGTGGCACATATATCTCTTTGCAAGCGTCTCTAACCTTTGCTCTTTCATAACATAAGGTCAGTGTTCTCAAGTTTCATAACTTTTACAAATCTATTAGGTTAATTAATTTAACTTAGTTGATGAGAAATTAGAAAATAATTAAGGATAGAGTAAAATTACATCACTGAAATTTATTTTTTGGAATTAAAAAGCTTTTTAAGCCTATTCAATAGGTCTCATTAAACAAGAATATAAATAATATTGCTAGCAAGAAGGGATGTGCTAAATGATTGACTAATTCGCACCCAAGGGCATGAACACCAAGAATCAAATCCAAGTGAGATTAAAATTATTGGATGAATCTCAGTGGATAAACTTAGTATCTATCTAATGGGATATAGCAGGTACCAAATCAAATAGTCAAGGTGTTTATAAACTAGCCCAAACACTATTTATTTGTTTGAAAGATGGACTATTGAAAAATGACCCCTACCTAAGTTCAATCTATCATTTGAGTAAAAAAAAAAGGAAATTCACTTTTTTTTATACATTGAGAGAAGCTCAAACCTTATCTAAGTTGAATATGTTACTTGAGCAACAAAGAAAAAAATCAATAAAAAAATATTGATCTATTAAGAAAAGATTAAATACAATCTGAGCTGAATATGTCACTTGAGCAAAAAAGAAAAATCAACAAAAAAAATCTACTGAGAGAAGTTCAAACATAACCTAAGTTGAATCTGTCACTTGAGCAACAAAGGAAAAACTTAGTTAAAAAAATTGATCTATTAAGAACGAAAAGATTAAATCCAACCTGAGTTGAACCTATCGCTTGAGCATAAAAGGGAAATCAATAATAAAAAAGATCTACGAGAGAAGTTTAAACCTAAACTGAGTTAAATCTGTCACTTCAGTAGCAAAGGAAAAATCAATTAAAATAATTTATGGAGAAAATCTCAAATCAAACCTGAGTTGAATCTGCCACTTAATACAACAAAGAATTTTTTTTTAAAAAAAGATCTCTTAAGAAAAGCTCTGACCTAATCTAAGTTGAATTTATCATTTGAACAACAAAGAAAAAATTCAATAAGAAATTATTCTATTGAGAAAAGATTAAAGCTAACCCAAGTTGAATTTGTCACTTGAGCAAAAAAGCAAAATCAATAAATAAAAATGATCTATGAGAGAAGCTCAAACCTAACTTGAGTTAAATCTGTCGCTTGAATGGCGGAAGAAAAATTAATAAAAAATAATTAATTGAGAAAAGCTCATACTGAACCAGAGTTGATCTATCACTTGAGCAATAATGGAAAAATCAATATAAAGAATTGATCTATCAAGAAAAGCTCAGGCCTAACCTTAATTTAATTTGTCACTTGAGAAACAAAGAAAAAATCAATAGTGAATACCAAGTCTGGAAGGGAAATGTGTATGTAAAGAAAGATCAGCAAAAAGAGAAAGGGGAACAATTCTTACCAATTGAAGGAAGTTCTTGTTTACTGTTAGAACTCGTATTTTTGTGCATTGGGACCATTTCAAAAGTTGGGACTAAATGTGGCATTCTTGAAAAATTGGGACTTAACAGATATTATTGAAAACTTTGGGGACTCTAGTAGAATTTTTTTAAAAAAAAAATTGGGGTTGTTAGGATTCGTATGTCTTTAACGATATCTTTGCATGTCCTTAACTAGCTCGCGTAGGAAAAGTTTGGGGGCCAAAGTGTAATCTTCAAGACTTGAAGTCTTAAAGTAATCTTCAAGACAAGTTCCCAACACTTAGACAAAATTTCCAAGAACATACTCTTCACTATTTTTGAGTTGCTACAGTAACCAACCAAGAATTTACATTTTTTGATTCTAAAATTATTTTGACTCCACAAACTTAGTATATTGAGTCCCTTAAGTAGCATGGAGGTGTTGGTTGGCCAAGAAAATGCCTTGTTCTATGACTTTGCGATTTGGATCCATTTAAGGGGTTTAAAAGGTATGATGATTTTTAGCCTTGTTTATGTAAATTAAAGATTCTATGTATGTTGGAATATGTTAAATTGAAAGAAAATCTTGAAAGATTTCATGTTAAAGTGAGTTGCGAAATTTGAAATGGGGGTCGAATTTAAGAGATGTATGTAAGTAATTGTCAGGACCCAACCTATGGGCCGTGACTGGTACCCGATGGGGCACCCAGACAACATAATCAAATCAGAATCTACGATGTATGTAAGTAGTGTTATATTGTCTTGAAACCATGAAATTGTGTTTAAATAGCATAAAAATGAATATTTTTCTATGTCTGTGAACTAGAAATTAATGCTTTGAGGTAATAATATGTGGAACTTATGGTACTTGATAGGCAATTTCTGTCAAAATTGTCTAGAAGTTGACAACTTTGTTATTTTAAATGAATACTTTCTCTATTTGTCTTTGGTGTTGTGAAGACACTTTAATTTACCAGTACTAGAATGGATTTGGTTCAATAGAGCGGAGCAAATATAAAAGATTCATATAGCTGGTACCAATTAATTAGTGATCAATGCATAATTGTTGTTGTAAGCTTATAATTCCTATGCAGTCACATAATCTGAAAATTTTCACATTTATGCCTTTGTACAAATGTGTTAATGACTTGAGGAATAAGGCTATTACTATATTGTGGTGAGAGGTGAAAACATCATACGCCTTTCTTGACCATCGGTCACCAGCTCGGCTGCAACTAAATATTGTATGCTACTGGTGCTTATTGAGTATATTCCCTTCTGCCCTTCTAAAAGTCACCAGCTCGGCTGCAACTAAATATTGTGTGCTACTGGTGCTTACTGAGTATATTCCCTTCTTACCTTCTAAAGCAACAAGAATTTAGTATGTTTAGTTATAGGCATGTACAATCTACTATTTATTGAGTAAATGGTGTCGCTGACCTTCTAAAACAATATGAATTCATTATATTGTGAGAAAATTGTCCCGTTTCAGTTTGCATGGACTCTAGTCATACTCTATTGTAGGAGGACATGTAGTGTTATGTTTGATATCAAATAAAACCTCAATTTTCATATTTGGGAGGGCTCAGACTATGGTCAGGACCTTTGGCGCAAGGAACTATAAGAGATTTTATGTGGCAAGCTTAAGAAAGGTAACAGAGTATCACTGCTCATACTAAATTCATTCTGAGAACTGGATAGTAGATGACCATTAGTTGTTCCGCTTCCCTAACATTTTTCCAGCTTACTGTTTGTTTGAGGTTATGAGCATTGTCATGTGTTAGATGTAGATGTATGCTTGCTTCTATTATTCTTTAGTATTCCTATTAGTTCTGCAAGAAGGCTAGGACCTGTATCTGTTTCTGCTGGTAGACATCTGTCAATTGCCATACGATCACAAAAAGTAGTTTGCATGGGTTCTAGTCACACTCCATTGTAGGAGGACATGTAGTGCTATGTCTGATATCAAATAAAACCTCAATTTTCATATTTGGGAGGGCTATCTCTTAATTTGTTTTTGTTTTTGTTTTGGTAAGCTAAAGGCAACGCGATGCCTGTATACAAAACCTCTGCCAACAAAAGTAGAAGCACTCTTTTTCCTGAACTTGAACTAGATTGCTATTGTATTTTGGTCTTTCTGCCTACTTATTCTATTTGAGAGCAACAACACATACCGTGTGTAATCCCACAGTTGAGGTCTGAGAAGGGTACAATGTATAAAGACCTAAATCTACCTTAAAATATATTTATCATTGTATACATTATTTTAGCCTTATTTCGATTACATAATTCTCTCTATAATGAATGTTGACATTTCTTCCCAAGTCCTCCTTTACTTGTACCTGTGTCTATCTAACTTTGAAATGCTTTTTCTTACTGCTACTAGACTAGCCTACTTTTAACTGAGCTATATTTTCATGGCACAACTTAGATTTGAGTAAATATTATTTTAATTTTGCATACGAATATGTTACTTATGTTTGAGATTTGTGATAACGACTGTGTCCATATGATATAATATCGTTTACCAGTTCTCGAGTCAGCTGTTGTCGTGCGGATATGATATATATATATATGTATATGTTCTTTGATATGTTGGCATTATGTCTGGGCGCGACTCGTGATCCGAGCGGTCCAGAAGATATCCTTTGTGGACGTGACTCGTGGTCCGAGCAGTCCAAGATATCTCTTTTGTGGATGTGACTCGTGGTTCGAGCAGTCTAAGACTTATCCTTAGTGGGCGTGACTCATGGTCCGAGCAGCCCAAGACATATCCTCAGTGGACGTGACTCGTGGTCCGAGCAGTCCAAGATATCTCTTTTGTGGATGTGACTCGTGGTTCGAGCAGTCTAAGACTTATCCTTAGTGGGCGTGACTCATGGTCCGAGCAGCCCAAGACATATCCTCAGTGGACGTGACTCGTGATCCAAGCAGTCTAGGACATATCTTTAGTGGGCGCGATTCGGTAATTTGGGTGGTCCAACTTTTGCACTATGTCATTTTGTATTAGGATTTGTAAGTATGGGGATGCCTGGCTCACCTATCCTATAGTTGATATGTAATGTGTGGGTGACTATATTTCTTGTGTCTATACATGATTGGTATTTTGGAAAGTAGACGTTTTGCGATTTGAATCTTGAAAGTAGACATTTTGATATTTTTGGAAATATACTGCTCTCTGTACTTTTGTTTCAGCTATCCCTCAGTTTCGTGTATTGGGAGGTGAGTATGTCAGTATTCTAGATATGCATTTGCCTTTATACATTGACCTTATTTTCTATACACTTTACGTTCAGGTAGGTAAGTACTTTGATTTTTCAGCTATGTGTATTCTCTGATATAGTATAGTTGATTTCCATTGCTTAGTATATGTGTGTTGATCAATATGTATCTTTAAAGCCTTTCTGTGCTTGTTGTAGTAATTTGTTGTCGGTTGGTTGTTGATCAAGCTAAACATTATAGTGCTTCAGTTTTCTATTTTGCTAATTCAACAATATCTGTTTGGGCAGCTCATAAGTTGCTAATGACTACACGATTGGATGATTGAAACTAGTTTACACAGCCTCTCTTGTGAGTCAGCAGCAGTTAATAAATAATTCTTTGGGATATGTCGGTGAGTCAGTAGTAGTTAATAAATAATTCTTTGGGATGTGTAGCTTAGTAGCTAAATAAGGAGGTTTAGGTCCCTAAGCTTCTATATCCTTCAGACTGCACTACAGGTAAACTGAAATCATTGAGATTGGAACCCTTCAAAGGGTCAATAAACACTTCATCGGTCATGGTCCGTACCTTTTGATATCAGTCTTTAGCGGGTGTCCAAGTTTAATTTATTATTTTCTAATGTTACTTTGCACAGTTGATGGCACTGCTGTCTTTCTTATTTGTGTTGTTAATGTTGACCAGTGTTACTGCTTCAGTGGCTAGTATAGAACTCCTTTATGGCTTCAATCAGATGTTAATGAAGTTACTGGAAAATGATTCTTGAAAAATTACAGTGAAATAGAGAAATAAAGAACAGGGAAGTCAATTCTCTGGTGTACTTTGTTCGAAAGGAAATGGGAGTTTACTTTTGTTTTAATGGTTGTCCTCATATATATACTCTGTACTTTCTGCTTTACATATTCGGTACGTATTTCGTACTGACCCCCTTTGCTTTGGGGGCTGCATTTCATGTACGCAGGTACAGACGTACAGATGAGAGATCCTCCAGTATAGGATTCTAACTACTGTTTAAAGTGCTCCTTTGCTTCGGAGCAAACCCTGGGTATACACACTCATTTACTATTTTGTATTTCTGTACATTCGAGGGTACGACGGGGGCCCTATCCCGTCTTCCGATTCAGCTGTGTAGTTAGAGGTCTGTGGATGCCTGTGTGTATGGGTTATAACAGTTTTATGACGTTGTACGTATGTTTTGTATGTTGGGCGGTTTAACCACAGCGGTGACCTTATCGGCCCGCATATATATATATATATATATATATATATATATATTGTGTATGCTAGGTTTTTCTATATGCAGAGTTTTGGATTAGTCCGTAAAATAAAGGAAATTCTACCAAAATTTCTATAAAAATTATTACATTGGTTATAATTGGGTTGGGTATTTGGATTCAGGTGCCCCAATCGGGCACTAGCCACGGCCCATGGGGATAGGTCATGACATTTACAAAAAGCCCTGTCCATGTAAAAGGATCAATAACCTTTATAACATTACTAGAGTGAAACAGCCGGAATAGAGAGAGGAGAGGGGAGAGGGGTGTGTGTATGCGTGGCGCAAGTGTATCAGATTCTATATGATAAAGAATAAATGTAAGCTAATTCTATATGAGATAAAATAAGCATTTTTTATTCTATAGTGTCTACAGATTTTAGTTACTTACCTTTGGGACTTTCTAAGATGCTTTTAATTCTTTTTTTAATTTAAAATTTTCACTTGATCAAATCTAAATAAACAACTTCAGCATATATAGATCATCATCGGAAACAAGAAATGGACGGTGAAAGGAAAATGATCGACTTGAAAATAATAATATTCCTCTAAGAGATATTTCTTCGAATGAAGAATTGGAACTCTAAGATTGGGGAGAAAAAAAAGAGAAGATATAATTTTTTAATAAAAATAATAAATAGATGCATCTAAATACAAATTTCATGAACGAAGTCATGTGACTAGTTTGATTTTGTTTATAAATTTGAAGTTGTATTTTTTTTCCTTTTAGATTGTCAACTACTCATCATACACATTTAAATAGAGTATTGTACACTCAAATTAGGAAGTTTAAATTAATTCACCAGCAATACACATGCAACGCACGTATCCAGGAAAAACTTCACCAAGTCGCCTTCCCAAAGATCCAAAATTTCAAAAATTGATGAAATTCTAATTTTTAGGAATGAAATATTATCTAGGCAAAAGAATGTGCTCTACGAACGCGGAGAATAAAATCCAAAATACTCTATGAACGTGGCCTAAGGTCTAAGCTATCCAGATCAGTTAAGACCTATATTCAGACTAATTAAGTGCTTAAATGTTAATGATGGTGATTGTGGATAAAGTGGTCATTAATTACAAACAAGTAAGGCCTAAGTCATTCTTTATTGGTGGCGTAGGGAGCATTAAAATTGAATATGACTGAATTAGCATTCAAATTGCTGAAAGAAAAACATTATATTGATACATACATACTCAATATTTTATAAGTCTGTCTGTGCTTGAATTGAAGCTTTTAAATCACAAATTATATGTCATGAACTAATGGATAGGCTAAAAATAAGACAGAAATAGAGGGGTATATATCAACTCTTATCATGAAATTATTGATTAGCCTTACTTCCATATGCCTGTAGAGGAATATAAAGACTCTTGGGAAATCCCCACTTATTGTAATATGAAGCAATAAGTGCAACTAGACGGCATGTATATAGAATTCCATAACACAATATTTGATAGGAAACTAGAGAACATAAGTTGAAAGCATGTATTGTATTTGTTTGCCGATAACAAAGCAGAGAAAGGTATTAATAGCTCTAATAAGGCTATTGATATGCAAGTACAATAATTTTTTGAGAGACAGGTAGATCATCTCTTTTAAACCATGATGCGAGAAGCCATACTTCTTATATCCCTAGGAGGGTTTCAATCTTCTAGCTTCTAGCATAAATGAGCTCGATCATAGCCTCCTCCAAGTCCCATTTGACCTTTTCTCGTCCAGAATTGAGTAGGTGTAACATCCATATAAGTTAGATGTCCTTGAGTGTCATTTCTTCGTTTAGCTTTTCACCACAGCATACAACATCCACCTACCCAAAAGATTATAAAAAATTCAATGACAATATTTTCAACATATCTTTCAGTATATAGTTCTCTGTTTATAAAATGATTACCTCAGTATTATCATTCATATTTAGCTTCTGTGCAGGGTACTTCTGGATCACAGACATAGTGATCCTACTATCCCTGTAAATGATGCCAATTCAGTCATTTTATTGTGCTTGGTGATTCATGAACATAAGATTTAAAAATTTAAAGGGACAAATTACTATTGAGGACAGAAATTGAATGCTAGATGCTACCTTGTAAAATGTAATCAATAGCTTCACCCCTCTAACAACTATCTAATTAACAATTCAATCTACTGTACACTTTAGTCTATGCTAATTAACAATAGTTCCATGTGTGTGTAAAATCTTACTTGAGATGGATATGGGGCTTGTTAAGGAGAGGCAATATTGGTCCTTTCCTGCCAAGAGTGAAGAACAAAGTTGTGATAGATATATGAAACAAGAAGCTTCACAATATGTGGCTAGTATGGTACTTACTTGTCTCCCTATGGTGCAAGTTTAAACCAGAAAGTGGAAAGTTCTTTCTGTTTTTCTTCCAAAACTTGCTTTTCAGATGTTGAAGACTCTCTGTCTTCGGCGTCTTCATTCCCATGAATGTCATTTTGCTCCTCAGGCTTACTAGTTTCACCTGGTGTAAGCTGGGGAGCTCTTCTGTTCTTGCTCCTCTTTTTCTTCTTGTGCTCTTTCTTCCCTATTTTAGCATTTTTGGTTGAAACGCTGCAAGCAACCTGAGGCATCTTCAAAAAAACACACTCCAATATTGACGTTATGTAAAATATATCTAACAGTCCAAACTTAATGTGAATAAATTTTAAAATATGTTGAGGTTTCTTTTGGATGATCCATTAGAGAAATTTGTGTCCTCTATGTGTTGCCTTCAATATTATTTTGTTTCATTCATTACATTTAGAGTAGATTAGATAAGCCTGTGTAAATAACATAAAGAGCTACAAGGGAAACCATGGATACGTAGAACTATGAACACAATCGAATGCAAATAACTGAAAGTTCTGTAGTGTTCATAATATCTGTGGTTTAGGATTTAGTCCAACCCCTTCTCTGTTATGGAGCAGTAAATTGATCTTACGAAATGTTTCTATTGATAATTTGTATGATGAGGTTGCAATCAAGTTAGAACAAGAGATAATAATCTTGTTCATATACATTTGTGTACCAAAATATGAGAAATGGAATGTGGCAAATCTAAATAAATAGATTGTAGGAACAAACACACAATATAAAGATTAACAAAGTAAGTTTTTCGAAAAGGTAATAATTTTTGCAAAGATTAACAATGTATTGTCATATAATTAGATTCCAACATCTTTTGTGAGCATCTCTAACCATTACTCTTTTGTAACACTGGATTAGGGTTCACAAGTTTCATAATTTTTGCAAACCAATAAGGGTAATTAATTTAACTTAGTTGAAAAGACATTAATAAATAATTAAGGATAGAGTAAAACTGAATCGCTGAACTTCATCTTTTTGGTACTAAAAAGCTTTTAAAGCTTACTCAACAGGTTTCATTGAAAAAGAATATGAATAACATTACTAGCAAGAATAAATGTGCTAGATGATTGACTGGTGGCTAAAATTACTCGGTATCTATGTTGATGGGAAATTTCAGGTAGAGGGTGGAATAGTCAAGGTGTTTACAAACTAGACCTAAAACTAATTATTTTCTCAATACTGAATTATTGAGAAATCAGACCTACCTAAGTTGAATCTATCGCTTGAGCAAAAAAGATTATTTTTTTTATATATCGAGAGAAGTTCAAACCTAGCCTGAGTTGAATATGCCACTTGAGCAACAAAGAAAAAAATCAATAAAAAATATTGAACTATTGAGAAAAGATTAAATCTATCACTTGAGCAAAAAAGTAAAATCAACAACAAAAACATCTATTGAGAGGAGCTCAAACCTAACCTAAGTTGTACTTAACCAACAAAGGAAAAAATCAATACAGAACAATTGATCTTTTGAGAAAATATTAAATCCAACTTGAGTTGAATCTGTTGCTTGAGCAGAAAAGAAAAATCAATAAATAAAAATGATCTATGAGAGAAGCTCATACCTAACTTGATTTAAATCTACCACTTGAGAAGTGGAGCAAAATCCACTAAAATGATTTATTGAGAAAAGCTCAAATCAAACCTGAGCTGAATCTGTAATTTGAGCAACAAAGAAAAAAATTAATAAAAAATTATTCTATTGAGAAAAGATTAAACTTAACCTGAGTTGAATTTTTCACTTGAGCAGAAAAGGAAAATCAAGAAATAAAAATGATCTATGAGAGAAGCTCCAACCTAACTTGAGTTAAATCTGTCGCTTGAACGGCAAAAGAAAAATCAATTAAGAATGATTAATTGAGAAAAGCTCATACTGAACTAGAGTTAATTCTGTCACTTGAGCAACGAAGGAAAATCAACTAAAAGAACTAATCTATTAAGACAAGAAAGAATCTCGACATCCACAGCAGTGGGAAAACCATCGGTCTACAGCAGGGAGTAAAAAGATTAGGAAAGAAATGGAAGGGCAGGGTTCTAGAATGCCCTATATTTTAGGGTTGTTATTGGATACCCGAACTGGGCCTCCAGGTCTATTTGTAATGAACCTTTTTTTGGCATAATAAAATGGCCCTAGTAGCTCGATATTAATTAAAAAAATCTATTCAGAAAGCTCAGGCCTAACCTAAATTTAATTTGTCACTTGAGCAGCAAATAAAAAATCAATAGTGAACAGTAAATCAGAAAGAGAATTGTGTATGTAAAGAAAGATCAGCAAAGAGAGAAAGGGGAACAATTCTTACCAATTGAAGGAAGTTCTTGTTTACGAAAAGCTCTGCCCTTGTGAAAAGATTGATGACCTTTATAACATTACTTGAGTGAAATGACCCGAATAGAGAGAGAAGAGGGGTGTGTTGTGCACGCGCACAAGTGTATCAGATTCTAGAAGACAAAGAATAAATGTAATTTGATTCTATATGAGATAAAAACAAGTGTGTTTTGATTCTATAGATGAGAAATAACGAGTGCTTATAGATTTCAGTTACTTACCTAAGATGCACTTAATTCTTTTTTAATTTAAAATTTTCACTTGATCATATCTAAATAAACAACTTCAGAATATATAGATCATCATCGAAAATAAGAAACGTATGGTGAAAGGAAAATGATCAACTTAAAAATAATAATGTTGCTCTAAGAGATATTTTCTCGAACGGAGAATTAACACTCTAAGGTTGGGAGGAAAAAAGAGAAGATACAATTTCTAAAAATAAAATAAGAAAAGATCGATGCATCTAGATACAAATTTCACAAACAAAGTCATGTGACTAGCTTGATTTTGTTTATAAATTTGAAGGTATATTTTTTTCCTTTCAGATTGCCAACTGTTCATTATACACATTTAAATAGAGTATTTTACACTCAAATTAGGAAGTCTAAATTAATTTACCTACAACGCACGTGCAACACACATATCCAAAAATTATTCTATTAAGAAAAACTCAGGCTGGCCTAACCTGAGTTGAATTTGTCGATTGAGCAACAAAGAAAAGTATCAATAAAAAATTAATCGGTAGAGAAAAGATTAAAGCTAACCTGAGTTGAATCTATCACTTGAGAAGAAAAAAATTGATAAATAAAAATAATTTATGAGAGAAGTTCAATCCTATTCTAAGTTAATTAAATTTGTCACTTGAGCAGTGAAGGAAAAATTAATTAAAAATAATTTATTGAGAAAAGCTCAAACTAAACCTGAGTTGAATATTGTCACTTCAGAATCAAAGAAAAATCAATTAAAAAAATTAATCTCTTAAGAAAAGCTCGGGCCTAACCTAAATTGAATCTATCACTTGAGTAATAGAGAAAAATCAATAGTGAGTAGCAAATCTAAAGGAAAATATGTATATAACGAAAGATCATGCAAAGAGAGAGAGAAGGGAACAGTTCTTACCGATTAAAAGAAGTTCTTTTTTAAGAAAAGCCCTTCCTTTGGGAAAGGATTGATGACCTTTATAACATTACTGGAGAGAAACGTCCTAGAGAGAGAGAGAGATAGAGGAGTGGGGAGGGGGGCCCAAGTGTATCAGATTTTATATGAGAAACAATAAATGTAATCTGATTCTATATGAGATAGAACGAGCGTGTTTTTATGTTATATGAGATAGAACAAACATATTTTTCTTCTATACGAGATAGAACAAGCATATT
Source organism: Solanum virginianum (assembly GCA_000787875.1). Lineage (NCBI taxonomy): Eukaryota > Viridiplantae > Streptophyta > Magnoliopsida > Solanales > Solanaceae > Solanum > Solanum virginianum. Next base: position 13,129 of record DF367979.1, read on the forward strand.
TTATTCAATAACAGAATGAATGAATGTCCACAGACTCCTTGTGAGAACGAATGAGCTATTGCCTTGTTTTCCTTAATGATGGCCTTCTTAATCTTCCTTGTCTTTTAGAAAAAAATAGAGTGGAAGTGGACTGCTTATGTAAGAACTAGTAGAAAAAAAAAGGGGCGTTCAGCTTCTTGACTGTAAAGAAAGGAATTTAGAAAAAAAAAGAATTTCATATATAAAGATATGGGGTTCTTGTAGCGGTGAACAAAACCAAACCGAATCAAACCGCAAACCAAGTCAACCCGACAAAAAAACCCGACTAGTGGTTCGATTTGACTTGGTTTGGTATTGATGAAAAAACCCGACTATATTTGGGTTGGTTTGATATTGATTTTAAAAAACTAACCCGAGGCCAAACTAACCCGACATTATATATATATATATATATATATATATATATATATATATATATAAAAATTTGAAGACATATTGGAGGAATTCTATAAAATTGAGCAAATTGAAGAAGGTAATTTTATAAATTCAATTCTTGATTAAGTATGATTTTATTTTTTAATTTTATTTAGTACTCAATTTGT
>DF367977.1:3697-16168 GCA_000787875.1 Solanum virginianum
TTGGCTTGTTAGTGCTATTTACTTTCTTAAAGGCATACTGAAGGTGGAATTCCTTATAATGCATATAGAAAGCACATAGATACAGGTTGGTTCTCTCGGGCCTTATCGGCAAGGGGTGTCAGTCCGCCTTAATGGGATTTGGGGCGTGACATTTTACCACTGCATGGGGCTCCGGCGCAACGAGCCCGGCAAGATGCCCAGGTGGCCCTGCGGCATTGGGGTAGGCCTGGTAGGATTTTATGGGCCAAGGAATAGGAAAAAGTCAATTTCGGCAGTTTTCTATGGGTGATAGCCCATAGATTCTCGCATTGCATGGGGCTCTAGCGCGATATTCCTAAAAAATCATACCAGTGGGTCCGCAATAAGCCCGGTAAGAGGCCCCGGTGGCCCGGCGGCATTGGCGAAGGCCTAGTAGGATTGTATGGGCCAACAAGCGGGAAAAGAGGCGATTTCGGCGATTTTCTGTAGATGTTAGCCCACGAATTCTAGCGATGGATGGGGTTCCGGCAACATATTTCTGAAAAATCATACAAGTATGTCTGTAACCATCCCGGTAAGAGGTCTAAGTGGCCCGACGACGTTGGGGGAGGCCATGTAGGATTTTACAGCCGAAGGAACAGGAAATAAGTGGTTTTAGAAGTTTTTTGTGTGTGTTCGCCTACGGATTTTGGCGCTTCATGGGGCTCCGTCACAATATTCCCAAAAAATCATACGAGTGGGTCCGCAATGAGTTCGGCAAGAGGCCTAGGTGGCCTGGCGACGTTGGGGAAGGCCTGGTAGAATTTTATGGGCCAAACAGGAAACAAGCGATTTTGACAGTTTTCTATAGGTGTTAGCCTACGGATTCTGGCGTTGCATGGGGCTCGGGCGCAACATTCTCGAATAATCAAACGCGTGGGTCAGCAACGAGCCTGGCAGGAGGTCCATGTGGCCTGGCGGCATTGGGGGAGGCCTAGTAGGATTTTATGGGCCAAGGAACAGAAAACAGGTTATTTCAGCAGTTTATTGTGGGTATTAGCCCACGAATTCTGGCGCTACATGGGGCTTCGGCGCAACATTCCCAAAAACTCATACGAGTGAGTCCGCAATAAGCCCGATAAAAGGCCCATGTGGCCTGGCGACATTTGTGGAGGCTTAGTAGGATTCTATGAGCCAAGGAACAGGAAACAAGCAATTTTGACACTTTTTGTGGGTGTTAGCCCACGAATTCTGGCGCTACATAGGGCTCCAACTTAACATTCCCAAAAAATCATACAATTGGATCCCCAATGAGCCCGGCAAGAGGCCCAAGTGGCCCAATGACATTGGGGAGGCCAGGTAGGATTTTATGGGCCAAGGAACAGGATAAAGGCAATTTCGACAGTTTTCTATGGGTTAACCCCCACAAATTCTGGAGCTGCATGGAGCTCCGGCGCAACATTCCTGAAAAATCATACAAGTGGGTCCGTAACAAGCTCGGCAAGAGGCCCAGGTGGCCCAGCGGCGTTGGGGGAGGCTTAGTAAGGTTTTATGGGCCAAGGAACAGGAAACAGACGATTTTAGCAGTTTTCTGTGGGTGTTAGCCCACAGATTCTGGTGATACAGGGGGCTCCAACGCAACAATCCCAAAAAATCATACAAATGGGTCCACAACGAACCCGGCAAGAGGCCCAGGTGGCCCGACGACGTTGGGTGAGGCCTGGTAGGATTTTATGGATCAAAGAACAGGAAACAGGCGATTTCGGCTATTTTCTATGGGTATTAGCCCACGGATTCTGGCGCTGCATAGGGTTCCGATGCAATATTTTTGAAAAATCATACGAGTGGATGCGCAACGAGCCCGGCAAGAGGCCTAGGTAGCCGGGCAGTGTTGGGGATGCCCTAGTAGTATTTTATGGGCCAAGGAACAGGAAACAGGTGATTTCGGTAATTTTCTATGAGTGTTAGGCCACGAATTCTGGCGCAGCATGGGGCTCCGGCGCAACATTCCCTAAAACTCATACGAGTAGGTCAACAATGATCCTGACAAGTGGCCCAGGTGGCCCGGCAGTGTTAGGGGTAGCCTGGTAGGATTTTATGGGTCAAGGAACAAGAAACATGTGATTTTAGCTGTTTACTGTAGGTGTTAGCCCACGAATTCTAGAGTTGCATGGGGCTCCAGCGCAAAATTCCTAAAAAATCATACGAGTAGATCCGCAAAGAGCCCGGCAAGAGGCCCAAGTAGTTCGACGGCATTATGTGAGGCCTAGTAGAATTTTATGGGCCAAGGAACAGGAAACAATTGATTTCGACAGTTTTCTATGGGTGTTAACGGATTCTGGCGCTACATGGGGCTCCGACATAACATTCTCGAAAAATCATACGAGTGGGTCCACAACGAGCCTGGCAAGAGGCCTAGGTGGCCTGGCGGCATTGGGGGAGGCCTGGTACGATTTTACGTGCGAATGAATTTGGAAACATGCGATTTCGATAATTTTCTGTGGGTGTTAGTCCATGGATTCTAGCGCTGCATGGAGCTCCGACGCAACATTCCCGAAAACTCATACGAGTGGGTCAGCAATGAGTTCGGCAAGTGGCGTCAGCAATGAGTTCGGCAAGTGGCCCAGGTGGCCCGACGGGGTTGAGGGAGGCCAAGTAGGATTTTATGGGCCAAGGAATAGAAAACAAGCGATTTCGATAGTTTTCTGTGGGTGTTAGCCCACGGATTTTGGCGCTGCAAGGGGCTCCGGCGCAACATTCCTATAAAATCATACGAGTAGGTCCGCAAAGAGCCCGACAAGAGGCCTAGGTGGCCTGCCAACGTTAGGGGAGGCCTGGTAGGATTTTATGGGCCAAGGAACAAAAAACGGGCAATTTCGGCAATTTTCTGTGGGTATTAGCCCACGGATTCTGCCGCTGTATGGGACTCCGACGTAACATTCTCGAAAAATCATATAAGTGGGTCCACAATCTGCCCAGAAAGGGGCCCAGGTAGCCCTGCGGCATTGGGGATGGCCTAGTAGGATTTTATAGACTTAAGGAACAAGAAATCGGTGATCTCGAAGGTTTTCTATGGGTTTTAGCCCACGAATTCTAGCACTGTATAGGGCTCCGATGTAACATTCCCAAAAAATCATACGAGTGGGTTCGCAACGAGCCCGGCAAGTGGCCCGGTAACATTTGGGGAGGCCAGGTAGGATTTTATGGGTCAAGGAACAGGAAACAGGTGATTTCGACAGTTTTTTGTGGGTGTTAGCCCATGGGTTCTGGCGATGCATAGGGCTCCGGTGCGCTAAAGTCAATAGATTTTGTCGCTAAAAAAAATTGTGGCGACTTTAGTTGCCTCTAAAGCCTAAACAAGTCGCCACTGAAAGTTGAATATTAGAATTAGATGTGTAGATTTCGTTGCTAAAAAATATTAGTAGCAACTTAGTCGCCACTAAAGTCTTGTGTAAAAAAATAGGGTATTAGTGGTAACTGCAGTGGCCACTAAAGTCTTTTACCAGTCGCCAAGTCGACTATTAACGACAAAATTAAAGGTCGTCGCTAAAGGTGAATATTAACGACAAATTAAACTCGTTGCTAAAGGCTGCAGATTTTGTCGCTAAAAAAGGGTGTTAGTGCAACTGCAGTCGCCATGTCGACTATTAACGATAAAATTAAAGGTCGTCACTAAAGGTTGAATGTTAACAACAAATTAAAGTCGTCGTTAAAGGCTTTAAATTTTGTTGCTAAAAAGGGGTATTAATGGCAACTGCAGTCGCCAGTAAAGCCTTTTACTAGTCGCCACTAAAAGTCGAGTACTAACCACAAAATTAAAGGTCATCGCTAAAAGGCTATAGACTTCGTCGCTAAAAAGAAAGAATTAGTGGTGACTGTAGGTGCCACTAAAGCCTAAACACACCGCCACTAAAAGTTGAATATTAGAAAATTAGATTTTGTTGCTAAAAAAGGGTATTAGTGGCGACTACACTCGCCACTAAAGCCCTTTACCAGTCATCACTAAAGGTCGACCATTATCGATAAAATTAGAAGTTGTCGCTAAAGGCCATCGATTTCATCGTAAAAAAGGATTATTAGTGACAACTGTGGTTGCAACTAAAGCCTTATATAAGTCACCACCAATAGTTAGATAAATTAGAGGTTGCTAAAGGCTATATTATCGGTCGACTAAAATAAGTATTAGTGGCAAGTGGGTCGCCAATAAAGCTTCTGTAAGTCACAACGGAAGGCAAAATCAGCGACAAAACTAGGTCATCGCTAAAGACCATAAAGTTCATCGCTGAAAGAAAAGTTTCTAAAAGTAATTATTAGCGAAATTTATCAATAATAAGCGTAATAATTTTAACACTAACGTGATAGTGCCCGGATAAGAATTAACAAGTGATGAAGGCATTGTAAGATGTATATAACGCTCTCCTTTAATTTACTGAAGTTTTGACATATAAAAACTTCACTAAACACGAAGAGAATATTCTAGCAACAAAATGTCATTTTGTTAATCAACAGCAGAACCATTAGTAGCACAAATGTGCTGGTCAGTTTAAAGATTCAACACTATTCAGGAAATTTGGGCTTTAGAACCCCCCATAAATGATATGGCAGAGCTGTAATTTGCAATAAGCCATTTAGGGTCTCCACAACATGGAAAAACACATGAATTGGGTAGCATCTTAAGCATTTTGGATCGCATGAGCACCACTGTCATCACTTACCTTGAGCACCTCAGAAGTATGTTCCACTGGCTTGCCATTTGTTTCGTTTTCATCATGAGATTGATGATTGTCCTTTGACACTTCTGAGCGCCGATGCTTATGGTTGGAGTGGTGATGACCATGTCGATGATGATTCTTCCTGTGCTTTTCTTTTCTATCTAATTCCTCATTCTCATCAGAAGATTTACCTAGGGATCTACTTCTATCACGCCTAAAATCTTCAGAATCTGAAGACCTTGAATCGTGACTCTGGGATCTGTGACGACGTTTCCTATGTTTTCCATGATTACTGCAGTTCACTTTCTCTTCATCGCTAGAAGAGACACAAGCATCTGAGTCCAACCTTCCATGACGTTTACGATGCTTTGTGTGGCTTCGTTTCCTAGCTCCAGCATGGTCATCATCACTGGGAGACTCTGACCCATTCAAGTGTGACCGCCGATGACGTTTGTGATGCTTTGAACGGTGTCTTCTTCCCACGTCTTCATCATCTGAAGAGTCTGAGGAACTATAATCTGAGTATCTATCATGATGCCTACGCTTCTTGTGGCCCCACTTTTTTCTTCTTCTCTCTTCTTCTGAATCACCATCATATTCGCTACTGCTATCATCACTGGAATCAGAGGATCTTCTCTTTGGCTTCAGCTTGGATTTCCTTTCCTTCCTATCCAAATCAACCCCTGAGCTATGGTGCTTCCTGTGCTTCTTATGGGACTTTCTCGTGGATTTTTTCTTTTCATATTCACTGTCAGTGTCACTCCCACTATCAGACCCTGAGCCAGATTTCCTTTTATGCTTAGCTGCCTTGACTTTCTCTCCAGCTTCAACATTGGACTTCACTTTAGCTAAAGCTTCAAGTTTTTGCTCCCATTTCAAATGGCCTTCTTTCTTCTCAAGCACTCTCTTCTTTTTCTCCTCGACCAACTGCATAAACTTCTTGGCATCCATCCAGATGTAAGAGACAAACAAATCTCTGCATTTTGGTATGATGATGACCAGAAATGCATCTCAAAGAAGAGAAAGGGAACAATGTTAGTTCTTCTGCCACTAATATATACCATTAATTAGAGCCTATTTTATGAGAGAGTAAATTTACTTCAAATTGAACAAAGGACAATCAATTTAAAGGCAAATGCCCATGCAGAGAGTTTGAACATGCATATATGTGAAAGGCTATTAACCAAAGTGAACCTACCCAAGGGACAATAAGAATTGTGGACTATTTAGGGAAATGATTCACAAAGGACATCAGGCTATACATAAAATTTAACTGCAGTATGATATCAAGCCAGGAATCCACATTGTATTGGCACTATGAGATTCTCCATCCTAATCAACAGCGCACCTACACAATTTGCTTCTCAGAGAGGATTGAGACAGGGGGACCCACTATCTCCCTTCCTGCTCATTATAACCATGGAAGGGTTGACTAACTTGAACACAGCAAAAGGGAAAAAGGATTCCAAGCAGGAATTAAACAACCTGGATAGTTACCTTCAATATGCAGATGATACATTTCTGAGGCAATAGCAGATCAAATCCTGATTTTGAGGGATTATTTTTGTCATTTCTGAGGCAGTCTCTCGACTCCATATCAAATAGGGCAAAGAGCTTTTATCTATCCTATTAACCCTGGGATAGAGATTGAAACTTTGGCTAGTAAGGAGGCAAGATTAGGGAACTTTCAAAAACCAACTTAGGCATGCCTCAAGGAGCTAAAAGCATGTCCAAAGGTATTTGGATGGGGACTTTATATATTGTGTTGTTATTCTCCGTCATTCATTTTGTAACTTTTATTATCTTTATGAATTATTATTTGCTTTCTATTCTAGTCGTTTGGTATGTTATCATTGTGGGATTTTACTGGGTATGTTATTGTTGTCAACAAGACAAGTTCAATGAAACCTCTTCAAGATCATTCTCAAATGAAGTCGACGGGTGCAAAGATGGAAAAAAAAATAGAACAGGTCTCTTACCTTATAACAAAGAAACTGATAGCCAAAAGTCGGATTTCTAGCTCAGATCACCCCGCTACCAACTTCCCAAAGAATCTGCATTTCCAAAAACAAGAGGTTATACAACTTCGCATAGCTAAACAACTGCCGTCTCTAAATCAAATCTGAATACCAGCTATCCAGATTCAAGAGAGACACATATCAACCCAAGCAATCTTCCATAACAATCAGCTTTCAAGTTGAACTTTTGTATAACAAAAACAATAACTCATAAATGGAACACTAATGGGCTGAATGCAGAAGGATTAGAAAACTAAAGATCCAATTTTTTAAAGATATCAAATAGGAGGAAACAAAGACCAAGCAACTCTAAAAACCCAAGAACAGTCCAAAGTTTTTCCATTATCTAGTTTTCCTGCCACAAAAAATCCTCATGAAAGTTCTAAATTTCAATAGACTATATGTCTGACAGAGAAACACACACACAATAAGACTCTTCTTTACTGTTTTGCATGATGAAGAACTTGTAAGACCAGGAGAAACACAACATCCCTTCAAAGGACAAAATTCACTTCTAAGACACAAGCACATATCCATCTCTCTATATATACATAAAAGCGGATCCTAGACCAGTGACTTAACACTCTCTAACGCCTGGAATACAATTTTTGTAGTTTTTTTCCTTAATTTTTCCTAACATTAATTTTAATTTAACTTAATAAACAAAGGCGGTAAATCACGACTTTAACAGCCAATCGTTACTTGCAAAGAAAACACAGTCGTAAACTAGTCCCAAACGTTACAATCCTTACTCCTTCAAAAGCGCAGCCATTCTCCAATGGACATGGTTTCAAGTGCTAGAAAAGTAGCCTTACCATTTAGACTTCCACCATTAACAAAAATTGATCACTCAGAAAGCATTACGAGGTTTTCCAAGCTACAGTATCCCGAAGAGCCTACAATTAATTCACACAGAATGGGAAACAAAATCTGCTTCATAAATCAACAAAAACAAAAGTCAAACTTTGCTGCAAAAGTTCTCTAGTTTCCCATCTCCGCAAACGGAACATGGGTCAAAGCATAGATAGTGATGAAGCTTCTCTGCTTCACTTTTAGCATATTTTGGTGCGTCTTCTTTACAGATTAAAATACCTGGTTATTTAACTTCACTTAATGTGCACTTCAGTTTGCTTTTGCATGATACATAACCCACATCCAAAGGGTCCATTATTAGCAGATGTGATGTTTGATGAAATGGGCCTTGATTCGTTTCTCTTTTATTAATTATATTTCTTAGATTCAGATGTGTAAATTTCAAAAGTTGTCCAGAAAACTTACCAAAACCTCACCAACAATTGTTCTCAAAATACAAATAAGTTAAAAGCTAATTGGTCCTCGTCTAATAAAATTGATCTAGATTTTTCTTTTTGCTTTAATCTGTGCACAAGTGCATTTGCCAGGAGCTTCTAGGGGTTAGAGCCAATGAGCATTTCTCAAATGGATAGAACAGATCTGACAATGATTCAGACAACAGTTAAAAAAAAGTCACAAAATTAATTTTGGGAACCTATTTTAGAAATCAAAGTTTTAAGATCTCAAAATATTTGGGAACTGATATGAGAATCTTTTGAGACTTCATTTCAATTTTCACAACTAAAGTCACATTAAGTCTATGTTGCTCAGACTCTTCAAAAATGCCAATGGGTACATTTCCGCATTCTCCAAAAATAGCAAATTTTTAGAGCATCCAACATGAACAACATCACAAGTGAAGAGTTTGTGCAACTTAGCATTACGCAATGATGTGGTTTATCATGAAAATAAGTGGTTTTTTGGAAGACGGAGGACAGTAGTAGTAGTGAAATGTAAAATCGATGAATATGGTAGAGGATACAGGATAGTGGTGGTTGTCACCAGGACAGAGCCAGGTAGGGTCAACGAACCCCATTTAGTAAAAAAAATTATACTATTTATACATGGTTAAAATTCCTTTTATATATATAATAGATGTTGAACCCCTTAGGCTTCTTCGTAAGTTTACTTTTCATATTTTGAACCCCCTCAGAGAAAATCTTGATTCCGCCACAAGTTGTCACGGTGGTGAAATAAGGAACAAATGGCACTAGTCTTTGGTAGGATGGCAATGGTTTTGGTGGAGACCATAAAAAGAACACGAGTATTACCGATGAGGGGACAAAAAATTGCTCGACAAAGCGTTTTTGAGATGTTATTTTGTATGAGAGATTGTCCCTTTTGTGTTTATTCCGTACACTTTCAATAGTCCTCCAGTGTTCAATAGGTAAGCACCTTAGTTGAAGTGTTTAAATGCGACTTCTTTAGAAATTTAAAGACCCTCAATGTACTTATCCATCACCTCGACTTATCTTCATATAGTATCAAATGATTTAGATTGGCTCTACCAGAAGGACAAAATATAAATCAATTGGTTTTCATGATTTGGAAGACAACAATTCAATTGTAATTTGCAACATCCCTTATTAATGGATTGATATAGATTTTTTTCTTAAATTGATTACTATAACTCAATGGAGTTAATTTTCCTCACTTATTCTATCTAGATATTGAGTTTACTTATTTATACATATAAACATAGACATTTTTATTGAATCTTTAACTCGAAATAAGTTTGTGAGAGAGACTCCCTGTCTCTTGCCATAGATAATTCATTTTGATTTTTGCTTCGAATCTTAATAGACAGCATTGTTTTCATCGAGATGAAAATTTGTTCCTCCACTAAGTGTTGCAACCGTACAAGAATTTCTCGTAACAACCTCTTATATCTAATTCTGTCTCAAGTCTGTCCTCCTCTGTATTTTTTGAACTTCTAGTTTTTTGACCTTTAGGTACAAGTAATTCAATTTTTTTGCCGAGACTGAGAATTTTGATTGCATTGATATTGTCTGATGTTCCCTGGTCAGTAACTAGTTGCATGTGGGTTAAGCAATGACTGACTAGACTTTTACGCTAGAGAAGAGCTATAAAAGGTGAAATGAGACTAAATTAGGTCCCAGGTTTTGGGGAAGTTCTACTGTTAAATAATGTGTATCTGTAGAGTTCCAACCTTTTGCTTCCAATTGATGTTGGAAAACCTTTTTAAGCTTCCACAAGGGCAAAGCTTATAAAAGCTGAGCAACATTTTTATCTACATTTAGAAGCCAAGCAAGACTAAATCATAATAACACTCTCTTTAACATGGGCATGGATTGGCATGTAAATTTGAAAAATTATGGGGAATTGATGAGAGCAGGAGATGATAATATATCTCTGTATGGCCTAAACTTAAAACTAAAGAATTAGCAAGTAGTTACTACCCATTCAAGAAATGGATTGGTAGCTATAAGTGAAAGGCAAAAGGGATATTTAGCTTTACGGTCCCACATCACAAACAATATAGTGAAGTGCATCAGTAAAATGTTTTCTACTACAAAAAGTCACCATCCAAAAGTTGTGGTGCCAAATAGTCCAAATGTAGAAGACATTAGTCGATACAAAGCTATATGGTTGCCGTATATGAATCAACGTTATGTCAAAAGTTAATTGCGAAAGTATAGGCAACATGAATTTGATGTTGGTGCTTCCCGGTATAGAGGAACACGGATTTGGGGTCGGCAAAGGGGAAGAGGAAGTTTCTCTATCGGTTTCTAAAAGCATTAGATATCTGTCCAGCCTTAGCCTGGTCAACAGAAGATCTCCACCTTGATTATAATTAATTTCATGTAGAACTTTGTCCCTCTAGATTCAAATACTAATTTTCTCATAGAAAACTTGAGAAGGGACTTATCTTCATGATAAAGTTAAAACATATTTCTTGTCCTTCGGTTTATCTCTATGTACAATAAGATCAAAGAGGTACACATTTATCTGTGTTATAGTGTTGTAAATTATGTATTTCTAATTTTAAGAGAGTTTAGAGGGTAGTTAATCTATTTAATTATAAGAAAAGAGAACTATCTATAAAATTGATTCGTTTGTTTCCATATTAATGAAAATTTGGCAAGTTTCGGAGTGAGAGGCTAATATGGTAGTACTTTTTTGGGAGTTGTTTCGATTATTGCAGCGGATAAATCAGCTGATTCATATGGTCTCCCTATAGTTTAGTTATTACTTTGGTATGTTCAATATTACTTTGAATCTCATCACAGGTTTATCTTTTACGGTGTTAAAGAGTATGATTGACGGTCAAATAATTTCTTTCTACTTTGTATTCAATCAAATTTTTATATGGGTTTTAGTAGACTAAAGTACATCCTTTTGACATTCAATCTAACTTTTATTTTTTATTAAAATCCTTTATCACCAAGCCTAACAAAGACTTTCTAAACTAGACCAGGACTGGAGAGCCTAATGAGCGATAGATTGTGTGACAATGTGTTACAGAAGTCCACTTTTCATAATCGAAATGGTGTTATTGAGATACTAACAAGCTTGCTAAGATGAATTGCACAGTTTGGAGAAATGTTGTTTCTAATTATCAAATTTTACCGCCAAAGTATCACAGAGAATTGAGTTCATCCTATATGATATTGATATGACACATATATACCGTCGGATTATCATAGAGGATTATTTCATAACAATTATGCTGACTTCGTGCCGATGACATGGGCGAAATAGAAAAGGAAAAAGTGGGACAAGAGGTTAAATAGTTCGAGCCATGGATTTATTAAAGGTAAATAGTTTAGATTGGTCCAATTTGAGTAAATAATTTCACATTGAGTCTATTGTAGTTTTCCCTAATGTATTATGTACAAGAACATATCTTAGACAGAGTATTAAGAGTATTGCAGACTAATTGACTAGTTTTATAGAATACTTCTAAAACTGACTAGTTTTATAGAACAAAATATCAGGAGCCACATCATTTATCAGATTTGACACTGAATCGAACTTCCTAGACTTAAAGTAGTGCGACTTTCAACGTAAATCAAAGCAATACGATAAAACCATAGAATATCAGTAACCTCACCATACAAAATTCAGCAAAAAAAGAACAAAACAACCAAGAAAAAGGGAAAGGAATTTTGAAATAGTTGGCATTTTAATGATCCAGACCACCTCAGCACTATCTGATTTCAGGATAAATCAAGCTTCTTAGACTAAAATTAACAAGCTTTTCAACGTAAATTGAAGCAACAAAACAAAACCCACCTCAGTACTATCCAATTTGAGGATAAATCAAGCTTCTTAGGCCTTAAATAAGGAGATTTTCAGTATAAATTATCCTCAAAATCCTTCAACAAGATTTTGAAGTAACAGAACAACTCTATAATGCTAGTAACCTCACCAAAAAGTATGCAACCAACAAGAAAAAGGACAACGAACCTTGGAAAAAGCTGCTGCTTGCAGAATCAAGACCCACCTCAGTACTATTCGATTTTGGGGAGAAATCAAGCTTCTTAGACTAAAATTAACAAGATATTTAACCAAAATTGAAGCAACAGAACAAAACCTAGAACATAAGTAACCTGACCTTAGCAAAAAAATTTCACCAACAAGTGTACACAACAAACAAGAAGTACAAGGAATTTTGAAGCAAATGGAAGTTTAACAATCCAGACCCACCTAAAAAATGTCCAATTTGAAAACTTCTCGGACAAAAATTAACGAGCCTCTCAAGTAACTTGAAGCAACAGAACAAAATCCACCTCAGTACTACTTTGATGGAAAATCAATCTTATTAGACCTAAAATAAGGAGGTTTTCAACATAAATTGAAGCAACAGAATAAAACCCTAGAAAGCAAGTAACGTCACCAAAAAGAATACAACAAACAAGAAAAAGGGACAACGAATTTTCAAGTAGCTAGCGTTCAAACGATCCCAG
>DF367975.1:2241-18124 GCA_000787875.1 Solanum virginianum
GGGTACAACGGGGCCCTGAAGCTCATAACCACATGCCTACACAAAGATTCCAACTAAAACTTCAAAGTCTTCAAATGCACACTCAAGTTACACACCTCCTAAAAGTGGCACAATTAGACTCAAAGTTGACCATGCACCAAAACACCAAAAATGCGGGTTCTAACATTTGTCCTATTTTAAATCCCAAGTTTCCAAGACTTCTTTTTAGTCCCCTTTTTTCTAAAGTTGACACTTAGGTCCCAAATCTCCACAACCGTTCCAGCGCACAAAATACGAGTTCTAACAAATACATATATAAGGTTATACACACCTCTTTAAAAGAAATTCTAATTTGACCCCAAACCTTTCAAAAATGCCCCTTTAGTCCTAAATTTTCTAAAATTGACACTTAGATCCCAAGTCTCCGTAACCGCTCCAATGAAGAAAAATATGGGTTCTAACAGGATTGTTCCACTTAATTTATTTTAATTTTTGGTTGGGCCAAGTGTGGTGTAGGACCACACTTGGCATGTCTTGACCTTATTATATATGTATACTTATAAGATAATCTACACAATTTCTAAACATTTCTCTCACTTAGCAAAAACAATTAGAAAACAAGAAACTTTGAAGCTCAAGAGCAAAAGCTCTCGGCTTTGCACCATGGAAATCAAAATTTCCTTTTCTTCATTTCAAAGCTAAATTGATGGTATAAAGCTCCTATTTTGACTCTTCTAAGCAATTTGGAGTAGTGTTTTGAGCAAGAAAATATTTGGTTGCTTACTTTTAGAAACCCTAGCCCAATTAAAGGATTGAAGTGTTAAGATATTGTACATCCAGAAGTATAAGTTGGATCGGCTTTGTGTTGGGATTAGTTTGGAGAAGGGATTGAGGTATGTAAAGCACTCCATTCTTTAGTATGACTTAGATAAATATAGACAACGATATGAGTCTCGAGAGGTCCCTGTATAAAGATAGTTAATTGGTTCTAGTTTGTTTTGTACTTTTGTTAATTGTTATTCAGAGAGATAATCTTGAGAACTGTCTATTTATAAATGCTTGTCAGAGAATGTTTTTACTAGATACATTTATCTCAAATATAATGATAGGATGAAATGATGCCAACAGAAAATTTCAACACCCTTTATTTCTAAGTTACTAATCTTTCGGGCTAATCATTTAGGATATATTGTTAGGTTCGTGATAAAATTTCTGTTTGTTATAGGCATATGATTAAGTTTAGTATTGTTATGATTTGCTGTTGAACTATGTAATATATAATAATTATTATTTCGATCTCAGGTATGACTATCTTACTTATCTTTTAGATTTGGGATGATGACTTTATGCTCTGTGATATACTCCGGAATCAGGCTGTGCTTGACGGTGGGTTCGGGGACGGCGGTACGTAATGCCCAGCTCACTTATCTGTTATGTGGTGTTTGATGCTATGCTATACTGGGGGAGTACAGGGACAGCGATATGTAACGCCTGACTCACTGTTGCCATTTTTGTATTATGATAGATGTGTACGGTGACGGTGATACATAATGCTCGACTCACCTATAATATTCCTGTATAGGAGCGTGTGAGACAGGGATGGCGATACGTAATGCCTGGCTTACTTACACTATTCCTCTATGATGATATGTAAGATAGGGACGGCAATACGTAACGTCTGGCTCACTTATCCTATGTTTGATATGTAATGGGTGAGCGACCATATTTCCTGTGCCTTATGCATGATTGGTATTTCAAAAAGTAGACATTTGTGATTTGAATCTTGAAAGTATACATTTTGATATTTTTGGATATATACTTTGACCCCCTTTCTTTGGGGGCTACATTTTATGCACGCAGGTACCGACGTACAGGTAGGTGACCCACCAACTTAGTATTCCTACTTGCTTCCTGAAGTGCTCCCTTTGTTTTGGAGCCTACGTTTGGTATATACTCTTGTTGTTATTTTACACATACATTCATTCGAGGGTACAACGGGGCCCTGTCCTATCCTATGATCCTATTTGTTTGGTTAGAGGTTTGTGGATGCCTGTGTATGTGGGTTGTGCCAGTTTGTACGACTGTACATGTATGATGTGTATGTTGAGCGGTTTTAACTGCCGTGGTGGCCTTGTTGGTCGTATGTATATGTATATGTATATGTTTTTCTGTTGGGTTTTTCCTGGGTGCAGGGTATTTGGGTTAGTATATAAACAACGAAAACTCTGCCAAAATTTCTATAAAAATAAGACTTCGGTATAATTTGGCTTTGTGTTTGTGTCTGGGTGCCCCAATCAGGCAGTAGTCACGACCCACGGGCTGGGTCGTGACACTAATGGAATTCTTTTGAACTTTACTTGATGTAGGAGACTCATGATGACCCTAAACAACATAAATAAACTTGAATTGTGGGCTTGAAAGTGAACTTAGTTTGATCTTGAAGATTTCATACTTAGAAACATTCAACGTAGGCATCTATACTCGTCTATACTATTAAGTATACGGGTCATACCAAGCCATACGGTCCACATACTCCTCCGTACCATTTAACTTAGAAAAATCTTCACGATGAAGTTTCAAGACGGTGATCCAATACTTAGACAATTTCCACTCTGGCACCTGTACAGAGGACCTCACGGACCATGAAACACCATACGGTCTATGAGAGGAGTCGTATCACTTGCCTTAGGCCCAAAACTTTGGAGTCTCAAGGCCAAGGCTACCATACGATCCACCACACGGTCTGTATGACCTCACATAGACCATGTGGGGTCCAAGTGTGGTATGCCTTGGTCCCAAACTACACATTAAGGCCCTCACACCCACACAAGACCAAGGGCCACTTTCAAGGAGGCTCCACAAGGTTCCTATAGCACCACACGAACCGTGAAGGCTTCCATGAAGCATCACCTTGGTCCAAAATTTCCAGAACCAAATTTCCAAGCTCCATTGAAGTCGTACAAATTCTGGATCCTTACATTGCTAAATTATAATATTAATTAATATTATTTATTATTTATTGATCTTATTTATAATTTAATATTTGTCCTTTTAAGTTTTCATTCGTTAATTAAATTTAAAATTTATATTTTTATGTGTTTTCTTCTTTAATTTTGAATCGTACATGTCGGCAAACATAAGTAACTAGTGAAAATATCACTTATGATAGGATTAAGGTTTAAATTTTTCTTATACTTGCAAAATTATGAGAAACTTACCTTAATTTGAATTCTTGAATTGAAGCATGCTTCTGCTGCATTTTATTTTCACACCATTATTATTTTATTTGATTGTAAAAAATTAGACCTGTTTTAGGCAACACTTATTTAATCATAATATTAAAAATAAAAGAGAAAAAAGTATGCACTTTCCATGATTTATAAATTTCAAAATGGTGCTTTTCATCTTACATGCACTAGTATCACTGTTCCAAAAGTCAACTCTAAAACTAGTTTGCCTCAATAGTTTGCTTAGAACCGGTGGATTATCCTTTGAAGCATCACATGAAGAATTTACATATATCAACTTGAAAATAAAAGAAACAGAAAAATACCAACGGTTTCTAAAAGGCTTAAAAAATAGAAAAATGCCAATAGAGTGCAAAATTAAGCATTATTAGTTTTAAAAAAGTGAAAGGCTCAAAAATTACATCAAACTTTGAGAAAAGACTCATTTAGATCATCTGTTAAAAGTTTGGCCCATCTATGCCATTACAAATTGAGAAAAGACTCATCTATGACATTATTTTTTAACTCCGATTTTCCAAAACTACTAAAATAACTTTTTAACACTTTTAAATTAGAGCTTTGGATCAAATGTAGTCTTTTTGGTCATTCTTCTTCAAAAATACCTAGAACACAAGAAGGACACGAAGAACTCCAAAATTTTTAACTTTTTCAAATATTCACGAAATCACCAAAAATTTCAAGAATAGCATTCCTTTGAGCTACATACCAAAACTCAATATGTTTTGAGCTCAAATTCAACCTAACTCAACAAAACATAGTTGAATTTTTTTCTTCAAGTGGGTCTTGTTGAGTTAGGTTGAATCAAAGCTCAAAAGATATTGAGTTTTGCTATCTCGCTCAAAGAAATGCTTCTCTTGAAATTTGAGGTGATTTCGTGAAGATTTAAAAAAGTTAAAAATTTTGAAGTTCTTGTGATCTTTATGTGTTCTTGAAGAAGAAAGAGTAATTTGTATATTTGATCTAAAATTTTAATTTAATTAAAAGTAGTTTGAGTATTTTTGTAAAACTGAAATTAAAAATAATGGCATATATGAGTCTTTTCTCAAACAGTAATAGCATAGACGAGCCAAACTTTTAACAGATAGCATAAATGAGCCTTTTGTCAAAGTTCGATGGCATATTTGGGTCTTTTTCCTTTAAAAAAATAACATGTCAATTATATCTATGTATTAGGAAAAAATTATATTTGTGTATCCAAAAAATTAACGTAACTACAATCAGACTATATTTATATATGGAAAAAAATTGATACAATTATTATCAAAAGAAGTTATATTTGTAATACTTACTTTAGGGTTGATACTATATTCAAACACTTCTCAGAAAAATTTTGATATAGATTATATTCGAATATTTAATTTAGAATGATATAATGTGTAAATATATATCTGTATTTCAGTTTCAAAGCTAATATGTGAATGCATAAGAAAATTGGGAAATAAGAAGGTGAGTGGGTGTAATATAAAGGCATGTGTATATAAGTTGCTTGAGTAGTATACATATTTTTTAATGTATAATTGTGAGATAAAGAGATCGAGAAGAAAGGGTACATGATGCAGAGGCAATGAACCATAAGTTAAAGTTATGTTCAATGTTTCTTCCATTAGCCTAGTGTTCAACATTTTACAATATTCATTTTAATTTACGCATGAATTATGAATATGAAAAAAAAAGAATATTTTATGAAATGAAAACACATGAAAATAACATAATTACAAAACCAAGGGCAACGATGTTGGATAAGGAAGAGTGAGGACTAACATTACTCCACTTTCGCAGATAGTTATACTATGCAATATTAGGAGAGAGAAAGACATAGAAATACCTTCTACTATTTCTACCTCAGTTTCATCTTGATTTTCTCTCTTTCTTCTTCTCCATATTATTTGACTTAATTCTGCATTCAATAAAATATGAATAGTGTACACTATTAAAGAAATAATAATAGTAAAATAAAATAAAGAATGAAAAATGGAACCTACTGATCACAATGTATCAATAAAAAAAATTCTCAAGCACTATATTTTATGAAATATAGATAGAGTAATTTACTTTAGTAGAATAATGGTAGCTCAAATTTGGATGAACTTTGAACTCACTCAAAAAATGCAATTCACACTTCAGGTTTTATGAAGAAGAGTAGAAAAACAGAAAAATTATAGTTGAAAAATGAAAGAAAACCTCTTTGTTTATAAACAAAAGAGTAGTATGAACAAACGCTTATTGTGTCTTATCAGAAAAGCTACAATCTTTCAAAAAGAATTTTATTTCTTATTCACAAATTCTAAAACTTAGCACTCTACCCCCCCCCCCACCACATGAATGGACAATGACTATAAGAAAAAGGAGTACATACAATTACGATGAAAATATTCAGATCCTATGAATCGAACTGTGGGATGTTACATAAAACGAACCAAAAACGTTCCCTAAAATGTGCCTTGGAAGTGCATGGAATCACAATTTCTATATATCTCAAAATTCGTGCATTATTTGGAAAATTTTGACCTAATATTCTTGTTCAGGGGGAAAAATTGAGTGGAAAATGGGTCTAACCTGAATTTTAGAGCAACTGTAGCAAAATTGAGTGGGAAATGGGTCTAACCTACCAAGTGTTTGATAAAATATTCGGTTATAATTTCTTGAGGAATTGAAGGTCCAATGCATGTCTTATGAGTAGAATGACTTTATGATGAGTATGAGTTATTGAATATGCTATGAATATATGAAATTATCTATGTTTATACAAGTATAAAGTTAAGCCTTTTTCAAATACTTTACCTCTTGTGAGCCTTTTGATGTTAGTGTAAGGGTAATGTTGATGATGACCCATTCTTATGCTGAAGTTAGGCTCACCACTTGAGGTCAATGATGTTAAGAGCTATTCGTGTCATATCTCTATGTTTATTGCAAGCTATTAAAGTATGATTATCTTATGTATTCCATGAGATTAGACTTAGCATGGAGTGGACTAGAGGCAAGTCCCCAAGTCCTAAAACTACGTGCCACCATAGGTAAAGGGATTAGAGGTGAGTCCCCAAATCTCTAAGAGGTGAGTACCCTAAATATGAGGGTTTGAGGTGAGTAACTAAGTCCGGGCTTAAGGCGAGTACCAGAATACAAGAACTAGAGGAGAGTACCCGGTTCACACAAGGCTTAATGGATCCACTTAGTCATTGAAACGACCCTAAAAAGTGCCCGAAAATGTGCATCAAAATGCCCACAATTTTAAATTCAACATATCTCAAAATCCATTTGTTATTTTGAAAATCCAACATCATATTCTTGTTCAGTGAGTCAAAATTAGGGGGAGAAGGGTCTAACCCCAATTCAAGAGCAAAAGATTAGCAATTATTAAATTTAAAAGTGCGAATTCCAGTGGCATCTGTGAGTTCATAGCGCGATGCACACCAGCCTTATTTTGGTGCTAGTTTTCAATTTCAATTCAAGATTTTAAGTCTTGGGCCTAAGCCTTCTCACACGAGAAAACACCTATACTTAGAATTATTTCACCCTCATATCACCCAAGACATTTCCCAATACTCACTCAAATTCTTAGTCTTATATTTCTCTCAAGATTCATGTCTCAAACCCTCATCCAGATTTAAAGGTTTTGTTTCAAGCTTCATTAAGAGCTTCTACAAAGCTAAGGTATATGGGTTTTAGCCATTGGGTACTTCAATCGATGGTTCCCTAACCTCCTTCTTACTCAATTTGCATGATTTAAAGTTGATTTTGACAAATGTGTTTACTAGTATGAACATGTCTATGAACTATGTTAAAGCGATGCAAAGTTGTGACTCTTTTGCTATGTTTTGAGCTATAAATCTTGGATATATTGTAAGGTTTGATGAGGGGTTTTGATGTAAATTTCTTGGGGGAGTTGCATGGTATTGATTGATGGTTTTACAATGAATTTTCTTGCATGATCTTATACTATCATTTCATACCCACCAAATATTTGATAAAATGTTTGTTTATGGTTTCTTGAGGAATTGAAGGTCCAAAGCATGATATGATATGATTGACTATATGATGATGAAATGAGCTTATGTATATAATAAATTCTATATAAAGTGCTGCATTACACCATGCCTGATCCGGGGGGACTAAGAACCTGGATAACCTAGTGAACGGTAATTCGTACTCATCAATCTAGTGAAGGGTTAGTGCTTTTCCACCTAGTGATATGGCGGTATAATCACTAACCTAGATGGGGGTTTGTACTTATCAACCTAGTGAAGATTTTGTACTTCTCCTCCTAGTTATAGGATAGCATTATCACTAACCTAGATGAAGGTTTGTACACATCAATCTAGTGATGGGTTTGTACCTTACCAACTAAGTGATGGGGCGGCATCATCACCAACCTACCAAGGGATTTGTTCTTTGGGAATCTAACTTTGTATCTTCTACACACATGATATCCTATATGAGCATGAACAACTTAAGCATGTTTTATTTAAGCATTGATCATACATGTCATATTGTTATATGATGTCTATTGCCAATTGTTACGTATTTTAATTATGATGTCTCTTTTTGCATTGAATCTTACATACTTAGTACATTCAAATATACTAACACATAGTCTTGCCTACATGATATCACCATGTAGGAACTGAAGCCCAAGTTGACCATCCACCTCCTCTATGTGGCTAGTTTGAGACTATTCAAGCTAGTTGGTGAGTCCTCCATTTTGGGGACGTTTATTTATAATTCTCTTATTATGTATTGAGATACTCATCTTTAGGTTCTAGTTTGACTATGAAGGTGAGCCCTACTACTCTACCTTGGCACCCGCTCTTATCTATGTAGTACAGGTATTGTTGGTCGTGCCATGTATCAATGCTATGAGCCTTGACTCTTTTGTCTCTGGGTGTTGATGTTATGCGAACTTTCACTTAGTCCTTTGCCCTTGTTTTCTAAACTTTTACATGCTACTTAAGTATTAATCTCTCTCCGTTAGTCCCAATTTCTCCTTGCTTATGTTTTTTATATTTTTTTACATTACTTTCCCGACCAAGAATGTGTAATGATATACTATAAGGCTTGTTTGGGATTCCTTCGGGTTCCCCATTCGCTAGTCACGTCTAGGCCTTATACTTGGATCGTGATAAAAATGGTATCAGAGTACTAGGTTGATAGATCATCAGAGTTCAGCACACTATGTTGATTAGACTATTATTCAATGTTGTGTTGTGCACCACAACTATGAGTAGGAGGCTATGAGACATTTTAGAAAATATTTTAGTCCTTCATGATCCATATCATGCGATAGAGTAAGGTCCCCTAGGGCTTAGTGTTAACCCTTAATCATTATATTTCAGGATATGTCTAAAGCTACTTAAGATGGAGATGTGTCAAAGGTAGAGGTTTGTAATGTTGTATGGGTAATTGCCAAAGCGCTGACAACATTGGCAACCCAACTCAATCAATAAGTGAGTGCTCCCGAGACATCAAATGGTAAGGGGATGGGTGGTGAGGCCAAGAGGGACTGTGTTGAGGGTAAGTTCTAAAGTCCTAAAGATAGAGGTGATGATATGTGTCCAATATGTGGTAAGGTTCATAGAGGCCCATGTTTGAAGGATACCAATATTTGTTTCGATTATGGAGAAGGCTGACATAAAAGGAAGGATTGTCGTCATAAATACAATAAGAGTAAAGGAGGTATCGAGGGGGTGATAAATCCTAGATACCGAAAGTGTGGGAAAGTCCATGGTGGCCCATGTTTGAAGAAGTCTAACGCTTGCTTTGGTTGTGGTGGATTTGGTAACAAAGTTAGTGGTTGACCTCATGCTCAACCTGCAAGTAGAGATGGCGATTCTCAAGAGGCTTAAGGAGGAGATGAGGTACCAATATGGCTACCAGTAAGTTGAAGTTTCCTTGGCCTTGTTGTTCATATATTGTTAGGCCCGGTGTGCCATTATTTCTTCTTAATTCTTTTGGTTGCCAGTGGGGGCTTCTTGTGTGCCGAAGTTGTTTTGTTGATCTTTAGTGTCTATCCTTTTGTTGGGTATATTGTTGCTAGAAGGTTTATAGGTGTTGATTTAGGGTTTTATTGCATTAGGTCTTGCTTTGTGGCTTGTTGGAGTTGGTATGGTGAATTTTAATGTCATTATAGGGATGGAATAGTTGTATGCATGTTAAGTCTTCATGGGTGGTAGGACCCATAGTGGTATATCCCAAATCCCTAATGAGCCTGTCTTTGAGTGGGAAATTGTTAAGTGATAGCAAGGAAGATAGTTCTATTACTTGTCATAGGGTATAATTGGTCTCTAAAGGGTTGCATTTTATCATCTTTTGAGAATTGGAGGTGTTGAACCTAAGTTGTTTTGTAATTAAAAGTGTTGTTATTGGCAGATGAGGCCTTGAATGTCCTTTTCCAATAATTTGGTTTTGGGGTAGTGTCTTTTGGTTTGACTAGTACATCAGTTATGCCTATAAGTCTCATGAGTAAGCTCTTTAGTCCCTACTCTAATAGTTTTATGCTGGTTTTGGTGGTGATAAGATGGTTCGTTCCCTGATAAGGTAGTGCATGTGAGCTATTTGAGGGTAGTACTACAAGTTCAATGACGAAGGTTGGATGCTAAGTAGGAGAGATGGGAATTTTGGTTGTAAGATGTTTCCTTTCTAGGTTGTGTAGTGCTGGGTGATGGTAATAAAGTGGACCCTAGTAAGACGAAGGTGACTAGAGATTAGCCTAAGCCTTCACTTCCTTGGGTATTAAGAGCATCTTAGGTTTAGCAGGCTATTATTAGAGCTGCTGAGTAGGTTCTCTTCTATTGTCTCTTTTATGACTTAGTTGACCCTAGGTTAGGCCAATGTTATGACAGTCATTTTGGGTTATGTGAGTTGATAGGTCCTGGATGGTTGCAAGGGTCTATTTGGCTAGTAAGGGTCTATAAGGGTTGCCCCATGTTCTTGTTACATATAGTCTTGTCTTGTGATCTTGGTTGACCCTAGCTTGATAGGTTCGAGGTCTTGAGGTGGTTTAACTATTTGCATAGCATGTTTTCGATGAGTGTAGGACCCATATGGTTGTAATCTGATGGGTAAGGATGGTCGATCTATTTGGTCAACCATAATGGGTTAGTCACTTCTCAAAGGTTGATTTGAGGTTCGGGTTTTGTTCCCAAGTGGGGATGAGGGTAGGTGATATCTCTAAGTGTCATCTCAAATTAGGAAGGAGCATTTTTAATATTACTATAGTTGTGGGTTGAGGTGTGCACCGGTTATGTCTTTAGGTTTCATGAATAGGGTCTTAAAACCCTGTCTCGACATTATTGTATTGGCCTCTAGTGGTGGAGCACTGATTTAGTTAGAGCTTGTGAACCATTTGGGGGTAATGTTACAAGTTTTGGGAGATGAGAGGTTGTTTGCTAATTATGATAATTCTCAGTTGAAGGTAACAAGAAGCTGGTTAGGACTCATTAAAGATTATGATATGAACGTCAATCATGCTCCCCATTAAGGCTAGTGATGTGATTGATGCTCTAAGTAGGGTGTCTATGGGTAGCCTAGGGTTGTGGTAATGGTGGTAAAGAGGTGACTAATGGAGTCCACTGGTTGGCTAAATAGGGAGTTAGGTTGAAGGAAGTTGAGAATAGTAGTATAGTGTTCTTAGTGGTTCCAAATCTTCTTGGGTTAAGAGGTCTAGATTAGGTAAGGCCTTGATTTCCTCCTTATTAGAATTGCAAGTTTTGGGTGAGAGAATGATCAAGTGGAGGTTGTCTCCTAAGGGGGTGTGGTGGTTATGGTACCAAGTGGGTTAGGTGTTTTCAAGGTTGAAAACTGAGTTAAGGTTTATGATTCCTTGTAGAGTGTAGAGAGAGGTTGGTAAGGTTGCATAAATTTGAGGGTTGCCTATGGATGTAGAAATGGTTCATCTAATTCTTCCTGCTTCTAGGTGCATAGGATGTGCTTGTGACTCTAGTGCTATAACACCCTTTGAAATTCTAGGTTATATGGAGGACAAGTTGGCTTAGGGGAAGGTCCCGGTGGAGGTGTTGGATAGATAAGTGGAGAAGTTGATTAATGAGGATGTTGTGTTCATTAGGCCCTCTTTGCAAGGATCATCAAGTCAAATGGTGTCTCCAAGAAAGTCAAAGCGGTCTTATGGGAGCGATATTTGAACCTTATTCACTATAATCAAGCCTAAGAGAGTGACCAAGTTCTTCATGTGATTTCAAGTCTATTTTAGCCTCTATGTCATTTATGTGTATTCATGAGCCTGTCTTTGAGTGGGAAATTGTCTAAGAGAGTGACCAAGTTCTTCATGTGATTTCAAGTCTATTTTAGCCTCTATGTCATTTATGTGTATTCATGTTTAAGTTGGCAAACTTATGATGATTTTACACTTATGTTGCGATTTTGAAAATGGTATTTTAAATGTAATGTTGCATTCTTGTTGGGGCTAACTTGTTTATGATCACTCTTGTCCTATATGTCTCTTTTACATTCGAGGATGAATTCTTCCAAAGGGGAGATATTGAAACGACCCCAAAAAGTGCCCGAAAATGTGTATCAAAATGCTCGAAAGTTTAAATTCCATATCTCTCAAAATTCGTTCATTATTTTGAAAAGTTGACTTCATATTCTTGTTCAGGGGGTCAAAATTAGGGGGTTCAGGGTCTAACTCGGATTTAAGAGTGAAATATTAGCAATTATGAAATTCGAAAGTGCAAATTCCAGCGGCATCTGCGCGCTCATAGCGTGATGCGCACCAGCCTTATTTTGGTGCTAGTTTTCAGTTTTGGTCCAAAACTTTTAAGTCTTGGGCCAAGACTTTTAAGTCTTGGGCCTAAGCCTTCCCACACGAGAAAACACCTATACTCAGCATTATTTCACCCTCATATCACCAAAGACATTTTTCAATACTCACTCAAACCCTTAGTCTTATATTTCTCTCAAGATTCAAGTCTCAAACCCTCATCCGAATTTCAAGGTTCTCTTTTAAGCTTCAAGATTTCATTTTCAATCTTTATCAAGAGCTTCTACAAAGCTAAGGTATGTAGGTTTTAGCCATTGAGTCCTTCTATCCATGGTTCCCAAACCTCCTTTTTACTAAATTTGCATGATTTAAAGTTGATTTTTTCAAATGGGTTTACTAGTATGAACATGTCTATGAACTATGTTAAAGCTATACAAAGTTGTGACTATTTTGCTATGTTTTGAGCTATAAATCTTGTTTCTACTGTAAGATTTAATGAGGAGTTTTGATGTATATTGCTTGGGGGAGTTACAAGGTATTGATTGATTGTTTTACAATGGATTTTCTTACATGATTTCATCTTTAAATTGCATGATTTTATACTACCATTTCATAGCTGCCAAGTGTTTGATAAAATGTTCGGTTATAGTTTCATGAGGAATTAAAGGTCCAAAGCATAATATATGATATGATTCACTAAATGATAATGAAATCAACTTATGTATATGATAAATTCTATATAAAGTATTGCATTAGACCATGCCCAATTATGGGGGACTAAGAACCTGGATAACCTATATAGGGGTTCGTACTCATCAACCTAGTGAAGGATTTGTACTTCTCCACCTAGTGATGGGGCGGTATAATCACCAACCTACTAAGGGGTTTTGTACTTTGAAAATCTAGCTTGGTCTCTTCTACACATATGATATCCTATATGAGCATGAGTTACTTAAACATGTTTTATTTAAGCATTAATCATACATATCATATTGTTATATGATGTCTATTGTTAAGCATTGTGATTATGATAGCTATCTCTTGTTGCATTGCATCCTACAGACTTAGTGATCATTCATACATGTCATATTGTTATTATGCTATTCATTCCTTATTATTATTATGCATTTTGGTTATGTTGCCTATCTCTTATTGCATTGCATCTCACATAATTAGTACATTTAAATGTACTAACGCATACTCTGTGCTTACATGATATCACCATATAGGAACCAGAGCTCCTATTGATTTGGCTAGATAGATTGTTTATGTTAGCTTTTGGTGAGTCCTCATGTCTGGGGATAATATCTATCTTCTCTTATGCTTATGTTTAGACTACATCTTGTATATTTTTGAATATTTTATGACTATGAGGTGATCCCAGTTGCTTGTCTTGGCCCTTGCTAAGTTCTATATCTAGAGGTGTTATTGGACAACTTATGTATTATGCTTGAGCTTTGACTCATTTATGTTATGCAAATGTTTAACTCTTTCCTTTAGTCCCAATTTCCTTTATTTATGTTTCTTATTTTGTTCTACTTTGCTTCCGCAACCAAGGATGTGTGTATGATATGCTAAGAGACTTGTTTGAGGTTCCTTTGGGCTCCCTATTCATCGTGTCACTTCTAGGCCCTATTTTGGGTCATGAATAACTTGGTATCAGAGTAATATGTTGTTAGATAATCAGAGTCTAACACATCGCATTGATTAGAGTCTTGTTCATAGTTGTGTTGTGCACTACAACTATTAGTAGGAGGCTATTAGACGTTTTATGAAATGTTTCCCTTCTTCATGGTCTATGTCGTGCTTTAAAAGTGTGATAGGGCTTTCCCCTCTAACGAATGTTCTTTCTCTTCTAGTTGATCATGCTGCTTCAAAGAGGAAGGCGATGGAATGTAAGTTGAAGATTTTGATTTTGATGGATCCGAGTTTCACTATTCCTTTCATTATTACTTTTTATTGCTAGTTGGCTTCTTTTGCATCCCGAGTTGTTATGTGAACCATTGGTGTCTACCTCTTTGTTGAGTATATTGTTGTTAGAAAGTTCATAGGTATTGTTCCGTGTTCATATTGCATTAGGTCTTGCCTGGTGACTCGTTGGATTTGATGTGATGGATTTTGATGTTATACTTGGGATGGATTAGTTGCATGAATGTTATATCTCCATTGATTGTAGGGCCTATAGAGTTAGGTTCTAATTCCCTAATAGACCCATCCTTTAGTGGGGGCTTGTAAGGTGGTTGTGAAGGGGTAAGTCAATTTCTTGACTTAAGGTCCAATTGATCTCTAAGGGATGCCCCATGTTCCTATTGCATAGAGTCTTCTCTTGTGATCTTGGTTAAACTTAGCTTAATGGGTCAGAGGTCTTAGGGTAGTTTGGACTACTTGCATAACATGCTTCCAGTGAGTGTAGAACCTGTAAGGTTGTAATATGATGGTTAAGGATGATTGATCTATTTTGTCAACTACAATGGGTTAGCCTCTTCTTTAAGATTGATCTTTGGTTCGAGTTTTTTCCCTAAGTGAGGGTGAAGGTAGGTGGTCTCCCTAGGTGTCTCTTGGATTAGGAGTTAGCATTATTAGTATTGGTGGAGTTGTTTGGTTGACCTATGCACCGGCTATGTTTATGGGTTTCATGAATAGGGTCTTAAAACCCTACCTTGACATGTTTGAGGTGGTCTCTAGTGGTGAAGCATTGATTTATTTAGAGCTTGTGAATCACATAGGGGTAGTGTTGTAAGTCTTGGAGGATAAGAGAGTGTGGGCTTAACATGATAGGTGTGAGTTGGGGATAACAAGAAGGTGGTTAGAACTCCTTGAAGATTATGATATGAGTGTGCAATATTTCCCCATTGAAACTAATGTTATGGTTGATGCTCCAAGTGGAGTGCCTACGAGTAGCCTAGCATATGTGGATGATGGTGGCTAAGAGGTGATTAGAGCGGTCCATTGGTT
Organism: Solanum virginianum; assembly: GCA_000787875.1. Classification (NCBI taxonomy): domain Eukaryota; kingdom Viridiplantae; phylum Streptophyta; class Magnoliopsida; order Solanales; family Solanaceae; genus Solanum; species Solanum virginianum. Next base: position 17,137 of record DF367975.1, read on the forward strand.
GGCTAGGTTGGGGGTTAAGTTGGAGGAAGTTGAGCAAGGTGGTGTAGTATTCTTGATGGTTCCAAATCTTCTTTGGTTGAAGAGGCCTAGTTTAAGCAAGGCCTTGATTCCACTTTATTAGAGTTGGAAGTTTTTGATTAAAAGATGATAGAGTGGAGGTTATCTCCCAAGGGAGAGATGGTGGTTATATGGTACTAAGTGGACTAGGTGTATTTAAAGTTGACAATTGAGATAAGGATTGTGAGTCCTTGTAGAAGGTAGAGGGAGGTTGGTAAGGTTGTATAAGGATTGGAATTACCTAGGGATATGGATAGGATTCGTCCGGTTCTTTATGCTTCTAGGTTGAGGAGATGTCTTGGTGAATTTAGTGCTATAGAAGAATTTGAGGTTGTGGGTGTTCTGGAAGATAAGTTGGCTTAGAAGAAGGCCCCAGTGGTGGTATTGGATATATGGGTGGAGTAGTTGATTGATAAGGATGTAGTGTTTGTCAAGGCCCTTTGGAGGAAACGTGAAGGCAAAAGTGTCTTTCAGGGAGTTGGAGCGGACATGGAGGAGCAATATCCACATCTCTTTCACTATATTCAAGCTTATGATAAAATGTCAAGTCCTTTTCTGACTTCAAGACTTATTTTCAGCCCCTATGTCATTTGCATGCATTCATGTTTTTGTAAACAAGTTCATGACGATTTTGACATTTATGTTGAGATCATAAAATGATGTTTAAATGTGTTGATGCATTCATGTTGGAGCTGATTTCTTCATGATTACCCTTCTCATGTACGTTCCTTTGACAATCGGGGATGAATATTTCCAAGGGGGAGATATTGAAAACCCAAAAAAGTATTCGAAAATGTGCCTCGAAAGTGCCCGAAATCAAAATTTTCATATATCTCAAAATTCATGCGTTATTTTGAAAATATGACTTCATATTCTTTTTCAAGGGGTAAAATTGAGTGAAAAATGGGTCTAACCCGAATTTTAAAGCAAC
>DF367974.1:6308-18596 GCA_000787875.1 Solanum virginianum
CTTGGATATGTTCGTGATCGTGTTTATTGATGACATTTTGGTCTATTCTCAGTCAGAAGAGGAGCACGCGAATCATCTAAGGATGGTGCTTGGCATATTTTGACACCATAAATTATATGCTAAATTTTCTAAATGTAAATTCTGGCTGTCTTCAGTGGCATTTTTGGGGCATATTATAGGAGCTGACGGCGTCCGGGTGGATTCCCAGAAGATTGAGGTCGTTAAGAATTGGCCTAGGCCTATGATGCTGACAGAGGTGCATAGCTTCCTAGGATTGTCTGGTTATTAATGGAGATTTGTGGATTAATTTTCTTCCATTTCAGTGCCTTTAACAAGGCTAACTCAGAAGGGAGCGAAATTCCAATAGTCTCCTTCCTCAAAATGTTTACATACAATATAGTAAGTAATAAAACTAGCATTAGAATCCAATAGACACATCTTAGACACCCAACATAGTCTAATGCTTGTGAGCATAGTTTCTAGTTGCTGAAAGAGAAGTTGACTACGGCTCTAGTCCTGACTCTTCCCGAGGGTCCAGATGGGTATGTGATTTATTGTGATGCCTCTGGTATTGGTTTGGGGTGCGTGTTGATGCAGCACAGCAAGGTGATAGCTTATGTTTCTTGGCAGCTTAGGAAACATGAAAAGAATTATCCTACTCATGATTTGGATCTAGCCGCAGTGATTCATGCTTTGAAGATGTGGAGACATTATTTATATGGGGTTTACGTTGATAGTTATACCGATCATAGGAGCCTCCAGTATATCTTTAAACAGAAGGAGTTGAACTTGCGGCAGCGGAGGCGGTTAGAGTTACTAAAAGATTATGATGTTGATATTCTCTACTATCCTGGGAAAGATAATGTTGTGGAAGATGCACTTAGCCGCAAGTCCATGGGTAGTTTAGCGGACACGCCTTCAGAGAGGAGAGAGATGGTCCACGATATTCATCAGCTAGCTAGTCTTGGAGTTCGTTTGGTGAATTTTGGAGATGTTGGAGTTTCTTTTCGAGGTATGGCTGAATCCTCTATTACAGAAGAGATTAAGTAGCATCAATATAAGGATCCTGTCTAGCACAGTATAGAGAAGCAGCCGTTGAAAAGGAAAGAACCCCATTTGAACTTACCTCCGATGGAGCATTATTACTCAGGGGCAGATTATGTGTACCTGATGTTGCGGGTTTGCAATGACAGGTTATGGGCGAGGCACATTATACCCGCTATTCTATTCACCTAGGGTCGACGAAGATGTACCAGGATCTCAAATGTTTATATTGGTGGGATGGTATGAAAACAAACATAGCAAAGTTCATCGTCCATTGTCCGAATTGGTAGCAGGTTAAGATTGAGCACCAGAAGCCCGGTGGGCTAGAGCGGTTGTTAGCGGCTCAGAGTTGACAGAAATCATATGCAGATAATCGTTGTGTACATTTAGAGTTTCAGATTGGTGATTAGGTATTCCTTAAAGTGTCACCTATGAAAGGTGCTATGAGGTATGACAAGAAAGGAAAGCTCAGTCTGAGATATAATGGGCCATATCAGATTGTCCGTAGAATAGGCAATGTTGCCTATGAATTAGACCTGTCAGCTGATTTGGAAGTGGTACACCCAGTATTCCATGTTTCTATGCTTCGTAAGTGTATTGGTGACCCTTCCAGAATCTTTCCTGTAGATGATATCCAGGTCACAGAAGAACTATTTTATGAAAAGCAGCCCGTAGCCATATTGGATCATCAGATAAGAAATTTATGAAATAAAGATGTGGCTTCTGTTAAAGTGTTATGGCGAAACAATAACCGAGAGAAAATGACCTGGGAAGCTGAAGAGCAGATGAAGAGAAAGTATCCTCACTTGTTTTCAGTGCCTACAGGTAATTCAATTCTTTGTTTGAATTTGTTGTTTGATAAATAAATTGTTGATCAATGAATATATTGTTGTGATAGTTGAAAAAAGAAACTCTCCCAAATTGTTTGTATGACCCATAAAGCTGGTTTGACATTCGAGGATGAATGTTATAAGAGGGGGAAGATGTTAGAACCTGTATTTCATGCATTGGAATAATTAAGAAAATTTGGGACCAAAATTAGAATTAATTGGAAGTTGAAAATCATGAATTATTTGGCCCTTGGTCGTGTGGCATTAAAGTGGTGCCCACATAATTTTGTGTCAACTTTTAATTGGAACAACACATGAAATGGGCTATGAACACTTGACTAAGCCTTTCTCTAACATAAAAGATGACCACTTTATTCCGTTGCTAGTGTTTAACACTTAGAAAAAAAAAACCAAAGAGTTGAAAACCTCCAAGAGGCTCTCGAGCAAGGAAAAAAAATTGAAGATCATTTCTAGCCACTCCAAAAATTATTTGTTGATGTAAACCCATTATATTGAGGCCCCTAAGTAGCGTGCAAGTGTCGTTCCCCCCACCAACCCTTTATTTTTCACCTTTGAAAACCCTAGCCTATTGTGGAATTGAAGAGAAAAGGTAAGATTTGATCTTGTTTTATATGTTATAAAGATTGTAAGCATGTTGTAGTATGTTAAAATGGAGAAAAACCATGAAATATGAAATGTTGGAAGTGAGTTGTGTGTGAGCTGCTTGAGTCGTGTAAGTATGTGTGTGTTGTGTTGTGTTGTGTTGTGTTGAAGCTATGAATTAATGCCTAGTTAGTATATTATGATCATTATAGGATGAAGGAATGATTGAGAATCATCCATATGTATATGTTGGTGTGCTAGCCAAAAATGGGTCACATTATATGACAATGAACGAATGAATATCACTTAATGTTTTAGTCGTCGTCGTTATAAATTCTATGTGGGAAATGAATGTTTATTCGGTCAAATTGATGTTGTAATTATTGCGGACTAATTTGGAGGTTATTGCATATCTAATGTAATTTGTATAGGAATGAGAATAGTATTGTTAGAATGTGAATTGTGGGTGCAAATCATGATTTGAGAATGAGAAATATGAAAAGTGGGGTTCTCGGGTTTAGGGGCTGTTCTTGGCTAGATTGGAGAAACAATTTGATTATTGGAAGTTTTATGTGAATTGTTTAGAATATCTTTAAATATTATTTGTATGGATTCAGGTTAGTATTTGAATGTATAAGTATCGATGTTGGCTTAAAGGTAAGCCGTTTCCAAAAGGTCTTTAGCTAATGTTTGGCATTTTATGATTTGTTTGTAGACCTTGGGCAGCCGAAGCGTAAGTTGGATTTAGCTTGCATTTGGATTATATTGGAGAGCGTTTGAGATATGTAAAGCAACCTTCCTTTTCGGCATGCCTTAGTTAAAATAGGCTATGATACGAGTCTCCAGGAAACTCTATTCTCGCAATCTGAGCATATTTATGATCCGCATTTGTTCCTTGGTATTCTTGTGTTAATATGTCATAACATTGTCCTTACATCCTTGGAATTCATAAGTTGCAAAGGGTATATGAAAGCTGATTAGTTTTAAAAGAATTTATTCTTTAACAATTCTAAAACTACAAACGCCCATAACTTTTACAGAAAAGCTTGGATTGCTTTGAAATTATCGTAGGAGCTTGTATGATCTAGGATGAGTATGTTCTCCATAGGCTGGGCCAGCTCGAGTCTCCACCTGTCCGTGGGTCCCGTGATGCTCTTTTATGCAATTTTGATAAATTTTGAAAGAATATGAAATAATTATTCTTCCAATTTCAAATACGACTATTTTACTTATCTTTTTCATGGGTCCCGCGATGCCCTTTTATGCAATTTTGATAATTTTTGAAAGAATATGTAATAATTATTCTTCCGATTTCAAATATGACTATTTTATTTATCTTTTAGATTTATGATAATGATTTTATGCATATGATTACTCACTACTCCATTCGTGACTACTACTATGATATTGTTTGTCGATTTCTGGGCCGGTTGGTTGTCGTGCGCATTATGATATACTCCGGTGTTATGCTATATTTATGGTTCACCGAGCTCCTCGTTCGAGGGCTGGTTTCTGCTTTTATTGGGCATTATGCTATGTTTGGTGTTATGCTGTGTTGTAATATGTGATGGGGATTTGGAGATTTGAAACTTTCTGGCATTATGCTGTGTTATGACGCCACCGACGGGCGGGCAACCATATTTTCTGTGTCCTATGCATGATTTGTATTTTGAAAGTAAACATTTTAACATTTTTGGATATCTATTGACGGGCGGGAGACCATATTTCCTATGCCCTATGCATGATCTATATTTTGGAAGTAAACATGTTAATATTTTAGATATGTAATTACCTTCCATACTTTCATTTCGATTATTACTCAGATTTATATTCTGTATCTTCTGCTTTGCATACTCAGTACATATTTCATATTGACCACCCTTTTTCAGGTGCTGCATTTCATGCCTGCAGGTACCGACGCATAGCTTGGTGATCCACCAATTTAGGACACCCTTCTGCTATTTGGAGTGCTCCCCCTATTTCGGAGCCTACTTTTGGTATATATTCGTTCGTCACATTGTATATATTTGTTCAGGGGTACTGCGGGGCCCTATCCTAGTGGAGTGCTCCCCCTATTTCGGAGCCTACTTTTGGTATATATTCGTTCATTGCATTGTATATATTTACTCAGGGGTACGACAGGGCCCTGTCCCATCCTATGATTCTGTTAATTTATTTAGAGGTTTATGGATATATGTGTGTGGGCTGTGCCCAGTCCATTTGATTAGACATAGATGATGTGTGTGTTGGGCGGTTTCACCTACCATGGCGACTTTGTTGGCCCGCATACGTATATATGTTGTTTTGTTGGCCCTGTGTGGCCTTTGTTAGTATTTTCAGAGTGCAGGATTATTTTGGATAGTCCGTAAAACAAAGAAAATTCTGCCAATTTTTTTTTAAAAAAATTATAAACTTAAAATATTGCCTTATCGGCTTCTGTTATATTCGGGGATGTGTTTGATAGGATCTGAGGCGGTATTTGATATTTGTGTCGATATAAGTCATTTATTTGCAACTCGGCTTTATGATTATGTTTGGGTGCCCAATTTGGGCTCTAGTCATGGCCCACGGGGTTGGATCGTGACATAGGATCTCTGTCTTACTTTTCTTTCACCTCTACTACTAATGATGACTCGGCCCTATTTCTAACAATGGCACCACCTTTATCGAAATCTTTAATCTGCATCTCTAAATAGGCTAGTCTGTACACTTCTTTAGCTAATTCTTTCTTTTTGTCTTCTATGTGAGTAGTGCTTCCCATGGTTGACCTGCTAAGAGCATCAACAACTATATTAGTTTTACCTGGGTGATAGAGGATGCTCATGTCATAGTCCTTTAGCTGCTCTAACCACCTTCTCTGCTTCAAATTCAACTCCTTCTGAATGAATACATGTTGCAAGCTCGTGATCTGTGAATACATCCACATGCCCACCATAAAGATAGTGTCTCCAGATCTTTAAAGCAAACACCACAGCAGTTAGCTCAAGATCATGAGTTGGGTAGTTAACCTAAAAAGTTGTTGTCTAATAACACCACTGCAGCTAGCTCAAGATCATGAGTTGGATAGTTTTTCTCATGGGTCTTAAGCTGTCTGGAGGCATATGCTATTACCTTGCCTCTATGCATCAATACACATCCCAACCCAACTCTGGAAGCATCGTAATATACCACAAAGTCATTAGTCCCCTCGGCTAGGGATAAGACCGGGGCTATGGTCAACTTGATTTTTAACTCTTGGAAACTCTTCTCACAAGCTTCTGACCATTCGAACTTAGTCTTCTTCTGAGTCAGCTTAGTCAAGGGGGCTGAGAGAGAAGAAAACTTTCTACGAACCATTTGTAGTAACCGGCCAAGCATAAGAAACTCCTTATCTCTATTGGAGTTGTGGGCCTTGGCCAATTCTTTACTACCTCAATCATTTGGGAATCAACTTGGATACATTCACCAGACACAATATGCCTAAAAAACGCCACAGATGCCAACCAGAACTCACACTTAGAAAATTTGGCATATAGTTGTTGATCCTTAAGGGTCTAAAGGATAATTCTAATATGGTCTCCTTGCTCTTCCTTTCTACGAGAGTAGATTAACATATCATTTATGAACACAATAACAAACATGTCTAGGTACGACCTCAACACCCTGTTCATAAGATCCATGAAAGCTGCTGGTGCATTCGTCAGCTCAAAGGACATGACTAATAACTCATAATGATCATACCCGGTTCTGAAAGTTGTCTTAGGAATGTCTCTCTCTCTAACTTTAAGCAGATGATACCCAGATCTGAGATCTATTTTGGAGAAACAAGTAGCACCCAGAAGTTGGTCGAATAACTCTTCAATTCTGGGAAGAGAATACTTATTCTTTATGGTGACCTTGTTCAACTGACGGTAGTCTATGCACATCCAAAGAGAACTGTCCTTTTTACATACGAAAGGACTAGAGCACCCCAAGGTGAGATGCTTGGTCTAATGAAACCCTTATCTAAAAGATCTTTCAGTTGCAACTTTAACTCTTTTAGCCCCGAAGGAGCCATATGGTATGGAGGGATGGATATGGGCTGAGTATCTGGAAGAGTGTCTATCCCAAAGACCATCTCCCTATCAGGAAGGTCTCTGGGAAGATCCTCAAGAAGAACTTCTGGGAACTCATTCACAACTGGGACAAACTGAAGAGATGGTGCCTCGGCACGAGAGTCTTGAACTCTAACTAGGTGATATATACACTCTTTAGAAATTAACTTTCTGGCTTTAAGATATGAGACAAACTGGCTCTTAGGAAAAACTAAGCTACATCTCCACTCTAAGACTGGTTCGTTAGGAAACTGAAATTTGACTTCCTTGGTTCTGCAATCTATAGAGGCATACCCAGCATGATGCCAATCCATGCCTAAGATGACATCAAAATCTACCATGTCTACCTCCACCAAATCAGCTACAATAGTCTTATGATAAAACTGAGAGTGGACAGCCCTTATAGATTCTTTGGGCTAGAATAGACTCTCCAGTAGGAGTGGAGATATTGAAAGGCTTAAGAAGACATTCCGGATTGACCCCCAAACTTCATTTATACATATGGTATTACAAATGACAATGTGGAACCTGATACCTGTAACAACATCTAGTGAGTTCTCCTGCTCCTATCTAGTGGCCATGGCATACAAGCGATTTATACCCCCGCTTTCTCCTACTGTACTGCCCCTGTGAGGTGGCTTACCCTGCGGTGCTGAAAAAACTGACTGTGATCTATTATCTCTCATATTTTGCTTTTACAATAATCCTTCAAGAAGTGCCCCACCTGACCATATTTAAAACAACCATTTGTGCCCATAAGGCACTCTTCGGGATGAGACCTACCACATTTACCACAAGTAGGATAACGGTTCGATCCTTGAGCTATGGTACCCTATAATTAGCTACCCAAAAACATATGGTATTGTGATCCCTGCTTATTCCTGACTCTCGATGTAGGTGCACTAGTGGATGAAGGTGCTAGTCCGGCTGTCTGAGGCTGAAAGGATGAGTGATTTCCACCTCCAGCCCCCCTCTTACCTGTCTCCTGGCCTGATGTCTTGGCCCTCTTACTCTTAAACTCTTCCCAATCCTGCATTTTCTCCTCCTCTACCTGTTGCACATAAGTCATCAGGCAGGCTATATCCATGTCCCCAATCAACATCCCATTCCTTCCCTCTCTTTTAGTCATTCGAGAGAGCCCTAACACAAATAGATTCATACTATTACGCATGTCTGCCACCATAGCTGGAGCATAATGGGACAACTGAGTAAATTGAGGCTATACTCCCGTACATTCATATTCTCTTGCTTCAGATTTAGAAATTTCCTCACCTTCGCCTGCCTCAACTCTCGATGAAAATATTGTCCGAAAAAGGACTCCTTAAAAATCGCCCAACTAACAGTTGGCTCTCCATCTGTCTTGCTTCCTTTTCACTGATTAAACTAGAGTCTAGCTACTCCTTTGAGTTGGTAGGCAGCCAACTCAACCCACTCCGTATCACCAATATGCATAACCTCGAACACCTTCTGAAGCTCCTCAATAAAATTTTCAGGATCCTCCTTAACATTAGACCCCGTGAATTCAGGTGGGTTCATCCTCAGGAAGCCACGAACTCTGGCGAAATCTGACCTATCATTCCTACCATCTCCTTGGCAGCCTCCCTGAGTAGTGATCGCCTGAGCCAAGGTCTGGATGGCCTGACGGAGCTCAGTATTGGAGATGTCTGCTTGTTGTGGCTGCTCCACAGGCACAACTGGACCTCTGGGTCTCTCAAAAATTAGACTAGACTAGTTTGCGTTTCTCCTGGCTGGGCGCCCTCTATCCCTTAATGGTCTGTCGGCCCTACGTGAAGGCATGATCTGAAAATACGGCGTGAACACACAAGTTAGGAGGGACTTAACATAGGTAAACTCTGAAGCACGAGCCAAAAAATAGCAATTAGTGGTGACACTTCCTAATGCCCTACCCCATTATAGATATGGCGCGCTTCACATCCATATTTCATAGACTCCCTAGGATTATTGAACTCTGTGCTCTGATACCAACTTTGTTATGCCCCAAGCCTACACCCTAGACGTAACTGGCATTCAGAACTATTGCTGGTCCCAAGCGAACCACTTGGCCTGGCTACTTACTCGGTGAAGATCTACATAGTAGTGGAAAGGCTTTAAATAAACAACATAAAGCTAATAAACTTGTCAGAATAAACCGAAAAAGGGGAAATAGTTCAACAACCAAATCAATCAACTAAGACTGAAGTATCTGACACATAATCTATGGAAGCTCTTCTAGAATAGTCTGAAAGGACTACCAGGACAGGCCCCTAGTAGCGATAACTGAAAATAAATGCTGAAAGGAAAACATGAACAACTTCAAGCCTCAGACTGAGAAGAGGCCTCACCGATATCTGGAAGATGTTTGGTCCTCAATGAAGTGGCTGCTGAGGGACTTTGTCACCTGCATCTGCATCATAAAATGATACAGATCCTAAGGACGTCAGTACGTGGAATATACGGTATATAAGATGGCCAAAATAGGAACTCAGGGTGATGCAACATTTCAAAGTACATAATCATATCTTGAAATAGAATAACATAAGTAATAGATACTCTGTATGCTGAAAATAACATGCTAAAAATCTGTAGAAAACATAACTTGCTTTAACTTGAGAAGTTTCTTAACTGACAACCACTACTATGAGCTTCATGGTGATATAACGTCTCGCCCACACTGCCAGAGTCGTCCGTTACTTTGCTGGGGTAGGGGACGAAAAACTAAGGGAGTGGATCCATCCCAAACTGGGCCATCTCAGTGGCTAATGAGGAATGTACCTTGGTACAATCCTATCCTATGTTGACTACATAGTTTAGGAGTTTAAGTAATTAATTCTACTCTCACTCATATTGGTGCTCAATACTACTTTCAAAATAACTTTTATATAGCTCATAACTTAAAGAATATGAATTCTCAAAATCTTTGATCTTTCGGGTACTTAGCCCAACTTAATTATTTAACTTTCTCATTTGAACTCCTCATCTTGACTGAAACTAGTCTCTTCTCAAGTATTTTCGAACATATGAATTAATCAGCTACAGTACAAAAGCAGTTCAAAGAAAATGATACTTAAACTCGACTCAACTATAAGCTTTATGAGTATTCATAAAACCCATATAAAATTTACAGAAGGTCATCCATGGTTATAAATCTTGGTAGCAATACTTTAAATTAATAATAAAGAAATCAAGAATCATAGTACTTATCAAAAATCTATATGTATGAATGAAAATTTAATGAACCTCACATAAAAACATGAATTTTTTATCTCAACTTATACTTGGAAATTCTTGGATGAAAACTAACGCATGATTTCTAACATATCCATAAAATAGCTTTTGAAGTGGCCTTACATACCTAGGGAAGAAATTCTTGAAGAGTTCAAGGGATTCTTGAGCCCTAACTAGCGTTCTTGACCTAAGCTTTGAGTCTCTGGGAGGTTTTGAATTTACGCAAGTGAATTTTATGCACTTAGGGTCTAATTTAGAGTTAAATTCGACTAGTTTAGGCTTATAGAGAATGGAAAAGGTCAAAATTACCCTACCTAAATAAAGGAGAAAAATTTCAGCAGAAATCGTATAGGTGGGCGTCGTGCACATGTATGTTTTTTTCCCCATTTTCGTGAAATTCAGCTTCCGTCGAAAACATACAAAATTTACAAGTGAGAATCCACGTCCCAGGCATGTCATGCTAGGGGCATCGAAAGCCAACTGTTTTGCAATTTTTTAGAAAAAAATATTTTGACTCGGTTGCTCTAAAATCGAGTCGAAAATATTTTCCCACTCAGTTTTTAGCATTGATCGCAAATTCGGTCTCGAATTTGTAAATGGGGCATGGAAAGAAGCGTTACGCGCAAGGTCAATTCTAGGGGCAACTTAGTCTTTTCACCGGGTGTTATAGTATATATATACACACACCAAGAATATGTACGGTAATATTTGATTTGAAATTATATTATGATTTTTACCATATATATAAATGGTAATATTTAATTTAAATTATCTTATTTTTACCATTTATATATACGTTAATTTAAATAATTTTCCAAGAATTTCTCTTTTTTTTCACCTTCATTTTCTTTTCTTTTTTCTTTTTTCTTTTGTCCATTATCATTATATTTATGTTATATTTTAAAATGGAAAATGAAGTTGATGTAAAACTCTTTCTAAAAGTCTAATATTTTAAAATTTATTAATTCAAATATTTTTAATCTCTTAACTAAAGATTTTATTACCATATTTATTAATTTTGTTGTTTTGAAATTGCCAACTGGCTTTTCAATGGCTTGCCACTTAGCTTAACCATAGGCAAGACTATTCTTCTTTATAATATATATATATAGATTACTACTACATGATTCAAAACTTTATTGTTATAAAGTTATGATGAGTATATATAATTCTTCTCACTTTCCCTTATATTAGAAGCAGGCTATTAATATGGTTGTTTGATTGCCATTTTTAGAAATGATCAAGGGTAAATTGGTCGTAAAATATATTTCTATCCTTCTATGTGTATACGTGGCTCAAGAATATTTATATACCTAGAAAAGAACTGAAGTAAAAAAGTTTTTAACTTAATATAGTATTTTTTAACATACGAAGCTAGAATATTGACACGTGTACTAGCTTGACACGACTTTAACTATAGCGGCAACTACTTAGTTGTAGCCTATTACATTATTATTAAATAGATTTTTAATTTTTTTTATTTTGCTTGGTAATGCAAATTGAGATTAACTAATATACACTGTTAGTGTAACACTTTTTTTACACAATCAGGTATCTTAAACAACTTTTAAATTATAATTACTTTTTATAATTTTTAATTAAAGAAAATAGTGATATCAGGTAACAAGAACACTTTATTTATGGGAATTTATTTTAGGAATATGACTTTGTTTAACAAAAATTTTATGCACTTCGTTGTCTTTTTTTTTAACTACTTTCAGTTCTAAAATTTTAACACCATTGAAGCAAAAACTATTTTTAAACTGCAATTATTCGTAGGCACTTTAAATATTTTAAAGAATTTCTATATGCTAATTAATTTTAATTTTTCACATAACATATTTAAGGCCACAACATTAAAGAATATTTTGTCATATTCAACATAACTTTAATTTAGGATCATAAGATTAAAAATCTTTATTTTCTTAAATTACATGTCATGTCAAATCAAATCAAGTCATTCTTTTTTAAACCGAGGAAGTATATTTGGATCTTTTTTATATGTATTTAACTTTTCAAACCTGTACAAAAAATTTCTAGTCAAAAATGATGTAACACCCGATAAAATTACCAAAATACCCCTCGAATAGAGATGTGCGCGTAACGTGTCTTCCCATGCTCCGTTTGTGAATCCAAGAATGGATATACATTCAGCATGAAAAATTGAGTGCGAAAAATAGTTTTGTTCGAATTTTAGAGCAATTGAGTCAAAAAATATTTTTGGGTAATTTTACGCAAAATAGTGTCGATACGCATCTGAGGCGTGGCGCGCCAGGGGCGCAGACCAATAATTTATTTTTTTCAGTTATTTTCGGCAGGAAATTTCAGAGCAGAAATATATATGTCCACACTCAGTCTTTTGAGGGTACTTTTATCCTAAAACTTTTGGGAGTCTATTTTAGGTCCCAAAATGCATAAATGTCAGTTTTCATAATTAAAAACCCTCTTCTTCACTCCTAAACATAAACGTTCAAGAATCATCAAGAAAGTCATCAAGTTAGGATTAACTTTCA
>DF367973.1:7316-18137 GCA_000787875.1 Solanum virginianum
AATGCAAGAACGACTAGATTTCAAACAATTTATGCAAAGCTAGGATTGTGTTCCCTATGACAACTATGCGATAGCCGAATGTAGTGATAAACTCATTCATGATTACATATATAAGATCTAACAAGTTATATAACATCTAATTCACCTCTCGGTCCCTCTTAGATGAATATCCTTCATCACCTTTCGATCTCAAAATGTATACGTAATAACCCTTGTTGTCAATCTCAAAATACTCTCACCTTTCGGTCTCAAATACTTAGACTAGGTTAAAAACCTCGAATATCCATCTTATAACACTTTTCCGAATCAAAACATCCCTTTCGAGAATGTAATGAATAAAAGCTTACCCTAATGCGTCAACTCATCAAGGAAGAAATTATAATAAAGATTAATATGATATATACGCTAATCAATCTCGAGATTTACCCCATATTCGCCTATCTTATTAATTTTTCATGGTTTCCACAACCTTAGTTGTGGGTTTAGCCAAGCATATTTAAGAAAGAAAACTCACAATGATACAAGGAATTCATAATAAATGACTTTCTATTGAAGAATCAATGAATCCACGAGTTACAATCTTGAACTAGATAAACAAAATCCCAAGATCTTGTGAAATCTCAATGAAAATAGTGTTTTTCAGTGTTTTCTATCTCTAACCATCCAAGACTCAGAAAAATCAAAATAAAACAACTATTTATATACAAAGAAAACCTAATCCAAATTAAAATAGGAAACATTTTATCGGCAAGGACACGAGCCACCACACGGGCCACCACACTGCCAGTGAGACGGTAGATGGATCATCCAACCGTCCGTGTACATGTACTTCAACTTCAGTTGCTTCTCCACGCACCAGTAAAAGGGTCGTGTGAGTTTAAACGGTCTGTGAAATGGACTATCTACTTGTCCTTAACATTTTCTTGCTCAAGCTCTTCACACACCTCTAAGTCACGAACCGTGGTTGGCTACACGGCCCATGACAACAGTTGGGTCTTCATGTGCACCATGTCTTAATCCCATTCCTCCTCTTTCCGATTTTCCTGAAGATCTGCAACCACTATCATAGGAAAAGTATTGTCAGTGCCCAAAAATTATATACCTTAGGTGTTGGGGCAGCTCCTTGAATTCATGGAAGGGCTCCGTCTGCTTACACTTTGCTCATTCTGCTCACTCTTCGACGGTAACTCCCCTTCACGTCACTTTGACGGCCAAACTCATGACCTATTTTACATTCGACGGCCTATGAAGGGTGCCATAAGACATGCCTTCAGCTCTTTGTGCCATCAACCGCCAAGTGTGAGGCCACGATGGGCCACACGGTCCGTGTAACAGTACGCGAGCCATGTAGGATTTCGTGTGCCCACACTTGATTCCAGTTTTGCTCTTTTTCATCCTTTTTCTATAAGTTCGCCCATTTCTCCCTGCCTTGGTCATTTTTCCTAAAAACAACAAAAACAAACATCAAATTAACAAGTTTACTTCAGAATTCAGAAAAATCCTTTGTTTCAAGCGTTATAAGAGTCATATTTCTACGACTCATCAACACCCTCAACTTTGAATGATTGCCTATCCTCAAACAATAACGACTCAACAAAACAATGCATAAACACAAGTGCTCACTCAGATTATGCATTGCCCCATAATTTTCAACACATATGCCCCCTAACAAGTTTAAGAATGTGCTCACACCCCTAACGGACCCACAAAGATTAAGGGAAACATCATGCATGCATGGACAGTCCACATATGATCAGGAATAAAGACACCCAGTTGATTTAGCAACCAATTTATGCAAAAGATAGTTCCCTCACTAAAAAGAAGTCTCACTCTCAACATAAGCATGTAAAACAGAGACTGGAATGTAGTCACTCACTCTCAGAAATGACCTTCATTGAACACATACGTATCAATCATAAACTTGCCCTTATTTTCACTACCTTAACTCTTGAATGGTCTTTTTAGGATCACATTAGGACTTTTTCTGCTTGTAACATAGGCTCGGGCTCGAGTGAGGTATATTTAGGATTAAAGTGACTAAACTGCCTCTCCCAGACACTTACTTTGACTCAGCCATTTGCTTTTTGGTCACCAACATTTCTTGCCCCTATTTTTCCAGCTTTCAATCGTACAAGAAGTGATTTTCGTGCCCATTTAATCATTTTAATTTATTTTTCTTTTTCGTTCATTGATTTGCTCATGATCACAACCCATTTCTTTTTCTCCTTTTATCACTTTATTCTTTTCCACACTCATTTTTCTATTATCCCTGCACAAGCCACCCTCAACTTAAGCCTTTGGCTTGGGTCAAGGTTCACAATATCTTTTTAAGATACCAGGGCCAATATAAGTCACCCTCAACTTAGGCTTTTGACCTAAGTGGAGGTTCATAATGTCCTTGGAGAGACCAGGGAAACAGAGATCCACAGATAGATTGGGGAAGTGAATTTGGGTGCTTACAAAGAAGAGGTCCATTTAGGCTCAACTTTTAGTTCGAGAAGGACAATTTCATTTGGTTGGTTAATTTTTGGCTAAGTGACTAATCAATAATAGTGGCCTAAGATCACATCCTAATCCAACCATTCAATTGATTCAGTGGGACTAACCAGGCAAGTCATATCTCACAAATGCTTCGACTGAATTATACAACTACGCTCACACACACATGACACATCTTCTACACTAATTGGCTCTAAATAGCATAGACATGCTTTATTCATCAGAATGCCAACCATACACACACAATACTTACCAGCAATCATGCAAGTTAGTTAGGATGAGATGCAAACACATATATCCTTAACATTGTCAACATGGGACATCACAAAGATCAACAAAATAGATACCCTAGACTTCTGTGAACACTTATATTTACACAAACATTACGACCTAAACATGCCAGTTTTACTAGATAACACACTTGAGAGAAAAGAAATATGGCAAGAAAAACTCTCAAGTGGCAGGATGCCCCACCCTCTTCAAAAAGACAGTGTAATATCCTCACTATACCATAACACAAGTAAATGAACAGATAGTGGATAGGACATACCTGGGATTCCCTAGGCATCAGTAGTGTTGATGGGACCAGACCCTCCTAGGGGGTCTCTATCATCATATATAGCACCCAGTCCAAAGGTGCTACTGGAGTCTCTTACCCATGTCGCTTCTTCGGCTAGCCACTCTCGTTCTGCCTGTTCAGCTGCTTCTCGGTGCTGGGCCCTAGCGACCTTGTGTATCTGCTGCTCTTCTTCTTTCTATGGGTCATGGGGAAGACTCTTTTGGTTGCCATGTTACTTACCCTTGTCCTTTCTCTTAGGCTGATTAGTAGGCCAGGTGTTGTGGGCACATCAGATTGGGCGGGTGGAATGCCCCATACCTCATCTAGAACCAATGTCGCGGGGACATTGAATAAGCTCATCTATGATTCTTGAGGTGGGGCCGGTGTAGGGGCTTGGTACTATACAGTCAGCTGAGCAATCTGGGCCTTCATATTACTTATCATCTGAACCAGATTCGGCATTTAATCCCCAGCCATACTCCCAAACATGCTATGAAAGTATCCTTCCAGAGTGTTGACTTGGTCCTGCAAGGTGGTGATTTTGGTCAGAAGAACTTCTTGGCACTGGTCCACCACCCACTGTGAATGAGACTAGACCACTTGCGGAATCTTCTCTACAATCTGGTCAATAATAGTGCATGTCTGTCGCTGGTCCGCCACTAATCTGGGCAAGAACTCGTAAGGCACATATGCATACCCTTTGCATCACTACCCTTAGGCCGCTCAGAAGTCGCGCCTGATGGTGGGGCGGTGTAGTCCTCAAATGGTAAGGGTTGCTGCGGAGGTGCGGAGGGAAAGTTTGTCGGCCCCCTAGTGAACAATCAAGAAAACTTAACTCTAGATCTTGCTTGAATACTCTTGCTGAGTGCCCGTGCTCTTGCTTGAATGCTCTCACAATTTTCCGATTACAAAAGTTGTGTCTCTTAGGGTTGAAGATTGTATTTATATTAAACCCTAGAGACCTTCTATGTATGACTCCTTTGTTGATAAGGGCACGCGCTTCTTTTCCTAAAAAGAGTACTTTTCCTGATTGCCTTCCTTTTTTGAGTTCCTGCTTTGATTTGGTTTCCTTATAAAGTAATCCATCTTCAATTAGGACTGTGCCTTCCAACCACTGGTGCAGCTCTGAGAACCTGGTTCCATTTGTCATCATCAAAATAGTTCAAGTGCACCTGCCAGAACCTAACAAGGTCACAGTCGAACAATCATCCAAAGTCCTACCACCTCTATTCCATCACTTATTCCTATCCTTTTAGGGTCTAACTCTCCCAATATAACCCCCCTTGTCCAAGCAATGCTCGCTCCAAAAGCACTGGCCAAGTACCAACAACTACACAGATTTTAGTTAATACACATCTCCCTACTCCATCTTCTTTAAAACTTTCTGACCTTCTTCATTTGACACTGCTATACATAAGCCTGTGCTGATATATCAGAGATACAAAATCATAGCTATCAATTTTTAATTACAACAACCAATCCCAAGCACTAGAGAAGCCACTCACCCACCTTTGCCATCCCAACTAAGTTAGACTACCAGAAATTACCAAGCAATTAATCCCTCTTCTACTATACCTTATAAAGTAATACATCTTCAATTAGGACTGTGCCTTCTAACCACTGGTGCAGCTCCGAGAACCTGGTTCCATTTGTCATCAAAACAGTTCAAGTGCACCTGCCAGAACCTAACAAGATGGCAGTCCAACAACCATCTAAAGTCCTCCTACCTCTATTCCATCATGTATTCGTATCCTTTTAGAGTCTAACTCTGCCAATATAACCCCCCTTGTCCAAGTAATGCTTGCTCTAAAAGCACCAAGTACCAATAACTACACAGATTTCAGTTAATACACATCTCCCTGCTCCATCTTCTTCAAAACTTTCGTAAGCCTCTGCTGACATATCAGAGATACAAAATCATAGCTATCAATTTTTAATTACGACAATCAATCCCAAGCACTAAAGAAGCCACTCATCTACCTTTGCCATCCCAACTAAGTTAGACTCCCAGAAATTACCAAGCAATTAATCCCTCTTCTACTATACCTTATAAAGTAATCCATCTTCAATTAGGACTGTGCCTTCCAACCATTGGTGCAGCTCCGAGAACCTGGTTCCATTTGTCATCATCAAAACAGTTAAAGTGCACCTGCCAGAAAGGTGACAGTCCAACAACCATCCAAAGTCCTCCCGCCTCTATTCCATCGCTTATTCCTATCCTTTTAGTATCTAACTCTCCCAATATAAACCTCCCTGTCCAAGCAATGCTCGCATTGGCCAAGTACCAAAAACTACACAGATTTTAGTTAATACACATCTCCCTACTCCATCTTTTTCAAAACTTTTGCTATACATAAGCCTCTACTGATATATCAGAGATGCAAAATCATAGCTATCAGTTTTTAATTACAACAACCAATCCCAAGCACTAGAGAAGCCACTCATCCACCTTTGTCATCCCAACTAAGTTAGACTCCCAGAAATTACCAAGCAATTAATCCCTCTTCTACTATACCTTCTATCCAAATTTTCCAACCACTGCCAGATCAAAGTATAACTAAGTCCCAAAATAACATCTTCAAGATAAAAAGAAATTACTCTCTTTTCTGACATATTTGATGACTCCACTTGTAACATTCAAACCAGAGGAGAATCTAGGAATTCAAGAACATGGGTGAACCATTACTTTATTTTTTAAAAAGGGACAAAATGGTGTTGTTGACTGGGATCGAATCCTTAATCTTCGTGCTAACAAAGAGCCCTTGAACTAGTCAACCAACTTATCATTTTGATAATGGGTTCCTTTAGCTAGTATTTAATATATTCTTTAAGAATTATACAAGTAATATATTAATTTAGTCTGATGACCACAGGTTCTATGGACCATTTTAAAGCTTGTCTAGTTGTCAAAGGGTTCATTGTCATCCCCTGAGATGCCGGAGGCGCGACTAGCACTCGATACTGTATTTGATCGAGTTATCCATTGAACATACTAGCGAGTTAAACTAAGGGTCCAAAATATTAGGCAACATAACATTTGAAATACTAAGTCTGGACCATTAAGGCCATGACCTGAATAACAGTAAACCATATAAACAAAGGTACATAAGCCAAAATAATAAAGTTTATCTCCTTGATATTACCACTCATTTGTAGCATATTCTCCTGATGTACTATACAGCGTTATATTCACTTTATATAAATGCCGCACTATGTAATATGCAAGACAAGAAAGGTGATGGCATGAAACATTCAGTATTGTTGTGAGAGCACCCTAGCTTAGATTTTCATGAAACATTCAGTACTGCTGTCAAACTGGCAACCAAAAGATTGGTGCCATCTATAGCCATGCAACAGAATTGGCCAATCCACCAACTTGATGTAATAATGCTTTCCTACAAGGAAAATTTAATGAAGAAGTCTTTATGTCTCAGCCTCATGGATTTATTAATCCACAATTTCCAACTCATGTTTGTAAACTGAAGAAGGATATTTATGGCCTTAAACAATACTCCCCAACTTGGTATAATGTTTTGCGTGAACATCTGCTAAAAATGTGCTTTGTCAAAACAAAATCTAACACCTCTTTATTTGTACCAAAGCATACAGTTGTAACTGTTTATATGGTTGTCTATGTTGACGACATCATAATCACTGGAAACCATCCATAGGTGATTCAATTTATCATCAGTTCCTTGGCCGCATGATTTTTGTTGAAGGATTTTTGCTTTTTGAACTATTTCACGGGTCTTGATGTTAAGCAAGTTCCAAATGGTGTTATTCTTTCTCAATCAAAATACATTTCAGACATTCCTTCCGAAACTAGATATGGACAATTGACAATTGTAAAGGTGTTTCTACTCCCATGTGTTCTAGTATGCCACTCCGAGTAGCTAATGGTTCTCCACCTACTGATGCTACACGCCAACAATGTACTCTTGGAAAATTGCAATATTTGGCCCTCACTCAGTTTGACATTTCTTATGCAGTCAATAGATTGTTAAAATTTATGCATGGTCCAACTGATGAACATTGGAAAGCAGTTAAAAGTGTCCTAGGGTATCTAAACGGAACTATGAGTTTAGGACTTTGCATCCTTCACAACTCTAACTCTAATTTTTATGTATGCTGATGTGGATTGGGTTGGAAATCCAAATGATAGAGTCTCTGCATCAGGTTACATCCTTTTCTTTGGACCAAATCCCATCAGTTGGTCATCAAACAAAGCAACATCTTGTGGCTCTCTCATCCACAGCGGCGAGTGCAAATCAGTGGCCAATGCACTTGCGGAGCTCAATTGGGTGTGAAACTTACTTTATAAATTACATGTCACCATTTTGAAAGATGCCAACAATCTACCGTGACAATGTTGGAGTTACGTATTTATCTCACAACCCGGTATTTCATACACATATGAAATATGTTGTAGATTTTGCATATGCTGTGACTAGGTTCAAGCTCATCAGGTTCATGTTACTCATACTCATTCTTGTGATCAACTTCTTGATACCTTTACCAAGCCACTACCTAAATTAGCATTTGCTAGATGTCGTTCCATGTAATGTATTGTTCCACATGCCTAACTTGAGGGGGTGTATTAACTATCCTATCTTCTATCCGTTTTCACTAAGTCATAGGATATTATTTTATAGCTCCGATTGTGTGGGTAGATAGTTGCCTACACTTTAGCTTAAGTTTAGCATGTAATTGCTTATCTTTTAGCTTAAGTTAGTTGTAGTTTAGATAATTAATGTTGGTGACAGATTCACTAAGATAATCCTCATCTGAATCTTCTTAATAACCAGACTTGCTGGATTGCAAATTCTCAAAACTTTTAATTTTCTTGTCCAGAATAATGGGAGTAATGCATGAAATGAAGATGAAAAGTTCCAACAGATATCATATTCTTCATTTGATTCCCAGAAGGTTGAAATAGTACTGGATTGGATTTAACTTGTTGCTACTGTGGTGCAGGTTGAATATATTAATGGATTAAATTGAGCAAATGGAGAATTCTGTTGAAAATGGGACCTCTTTTAATTGTGGTCTTGATTCCTCCTTCTGGCTACCCCCTGAATCCGAAGATTATTATTATAATGAAGATGATATGTTTAGTGTGGCTAATTATGATGATGATGTGAATGGGGGCAAGTCAACTTCTTTTGTCTGCACGGAAGATAGAGTGGAAAAGCAAAAGTTATTAAAGGATATGATGGATCAGAAGCTTAAGCCCCTTGTTAATGACCTGCTTAATTCTTCTGGTATTGTTTCTTCAGGGGAAGAGGGTGACAATTGGGCTGACATAGTATTTTCCTTGTCATTGGAAGCTGCTACATTTTTGAAGCCAAATACCACTGAAGGAAAGGCGATGGATCCTAATCAATATTTGAAGGTAAAATGTATTGCAACCGGTTCTCGCCATCAAAGGTATTAAACAACAATCATTTTTCTAATCTCCACTTGTGTTCCTCTTTCCTCTTCCACTAAATGTTTGTATCATTAATTTTTTCGATTGTCAAAGTGGACGACTAGATGTCCCTTCAAGTCAATATTGTTTGTGGTAAGTAACTAAATTGGATTGGCAGATTTCAATGATGTGCATTCTTTAATCTACTTTTAAATTAATTTCATTTGTTATACCACTCTAGGCTGGAATAGAATAGATACAAAATGATATATCAATGATCTCAACTAGATTGAGATTGAGGCATACTGATTGACTTATGTACATCTTTGAAAGTCACATAATATCCTCTTTTACCCTTATATAACCTTAACGTCACCAAAAGGGTTCATTTTACTTTAAATATGACCTATCAATATCTACTAGTATTGTGTGTTTGTGCCTGTTCACACCATAACTATGAATTATCGACAGTGGCAGCCCTAAGTTCTCAAGGCTAAGTCATAGGGTTTTTTGTATTATAGCCAATTTATCCAAGGCTTGGTCTTCAATAAACATGCTGCTCACAAACACATGCCAACGAAGTATAATAAGCCTAGATTGCTGCTGATTCAGGGTGCACTTGGTCTCTCTTCAAGTGAATTGTCAGTATTTAACTCAATGCTTCAGGTAAACTAGAAATACCCTATATGTATAAATAAAAAATGATGCACATTATTCATATGGTTATGACTACTGTTATTATTGATCCATAATAACAGGAGAAGGATAGTGTAAAGTCTATCATTCGCATGGTAGAAATGTATGAACCAAATGTTGTTTTAGTGGACAAATCTATTTATCGTGACATACAAGAGTATGCTCTTCGTAAAGCATTGACATTAGTCTTTGATATGAAGCAATATCGACTAGATAGAATTGCGCAATACACAGGCTCATCAATCATAGCTTCTGAAAAATTGGAATGCCAAAAGCTCAAGAAGTGTGATTCCTTTTATTTTGAGAAGTTCCTCGAAGAACATGCCTCTTCTAGTGTTAGTGGGAATATGCCTAGCAAAACATTGATGTTTATCAAGGGCTTCTCTACTCGTCTTGGATGTTTAGTGAGATTTGCAGCTTTATCTGTTTTACTTTTGCTGATACAGAACACATAACTATGAAATGGTTTATGTATCTTTCTTTATACATGCATCATGAAATGGTTTCATGAGAATACATAATCAACTTTGTGGTTACTTAGAATCATACACTTAGTCATTCCAGGAAAACCTCGCGTGACCTATTCTCATGTCATATGATAGTTTTGTGAGCCCGATCATGACCTGATTTTTGGGTTGGTTCAAGAATATAAAAGAGAAAAAGAAACTTGGTTTATTAAGCTTACTCAATATGGAGCTTGTACTGTTTATTAGTACAAGAATGATTTTATTATTTGTCTATAAAATTTTATATTAATATTGTCAGATTGTTAATTGTTTCACTGAATATTATCAATGTTGATACCAACTGATAGCTTAATTTCTTGTAATTAACTTCTTGTTGCAATTGTAAATACAAATCAATTTTCTTGATGGTTCATGATCCCTATATTTCTAGATCATCGAGAGCGATTGCCTTGGCAGATTTTGTTAATGGGAGCTGACAGCAATGAATTGAAGAAAGTTAAATATGTGGTTCGATGTGCAGTCACCATGGCATATAATTTACTCCACGGGAGTTCTTTCCTTCTAGATCAAAAGCAATGTTCTCAAGTATTGCTGAGACCAGTTCATCCTTTATTAAAGATACTCTAATTTTCCTTGGAGAAATAAGATATAACTTAGATGAAGAAGGTGAGTCTCTATTGGTTAAGCCAAACAATACAGAAGATGACGGCATAACTGAAATTCAAGATTCGTATTCACAAGAGGTGGTTAATCAAATTGATCTAGAACAAGGGGGCACTCTTTCTGACAAACCTGAAAAGGAACAGCTTCATTGTCCATTACTGAGTGCAGAAGAATATCGACATAAGATGGATGCCATGATATTATCATCAGATTGGGAGAGTATTACACTATTGACGTCAAGTTTCAATGCTAAAAGAGGCACTAAGTGTGAGCATACTCCTTTTTGTAGAATCAGGTTCTACCAACATGCTGATATTCCCCTTGGGAAAATTTTGCAAGATAATTTGCTAAATCAGGTGAGTCGAACTCAATTGTCTCCGCTCCATATTGACAATGTTTTTTAGAGTTCTGGTTTCTCGTAAAAAGAATTCAATATTTTAAGTTGTTTCTATAATCTAAGTACTATGATAGGAACTTTGATTGTTAAGCTTCATATATGGTAACCAGACTAATATGGTAGTTGTAGGTTA